>JAESUZ010000829.1:0-71123 GCA_017311185.1 Proteles cristata cristata
TGTGTGTGTGTGTGTGTGTGTGTGTGTGATAGAGAAAGAGAGAGAGAGAGACAGGTCACAACAACCACAGCCACAGCCACAACCACCAGCACAAAACCAGAAAAGAAACTAGTCTTTTCTGTGGAAGATCTTAAGGACATGTCACTCAACTAACCAAGTGTGCCGAGGGGAAGAATTTTAGGTATCTTCTGATCCCAAAGAGCATTACAAGCATGGTATCAATACTGGGCTCCCTTCAGATAAAATTCTGAAGACAACACTACATCAAACACTCTCCAGAAGCACTACTCCGATGAAAATAGAAATCAAAACAGCAATTTGCAGAATTGAATAAATGTGAGGGATTTCATCTCAGATATTTCTCGTTCTAAAATATCCAGAGAGTCGAATCATCCAGGAAGAAAACCATTTGACCAATTGTCTTGAGACTGAATCTATCTCATTTGTAATATTTGTGGGTGAATATGATTGATTAGTGAGGATGGTTTTGAAATAGGCAATCAGTGGATGATGATGAACATATTTTAGCTATCTGTATCCATGTGAATGGGTCTGTTGCCTATGGGGATTCTGAGTCCCTGTGTGAGTGTGATGTCAATTAAACCAGACCCAGGTGTCACCATTCTCCACTAGGACAAGCGTTGCATGAATACCATGGGGGGATAGAAGACCCCCTGCAACCCTGTTATTGTGCTGGCCACAGAAGGAACCACAGGGGCAAAAGAGAGAAAGGCCAGAAAGAAAGAATAAGACATGGGTCTCCTCTGGGGACTGACATTCGGCCATGGACACAAGCTCAGAGAGAACATGGAAATGTTTCAAGAAAAATGGGATTGTAGGGCCAGTTCTTCAACCTTTCCAGATACAAACCTATTATTAACTGCAGAAGATGCACAGGACCAAAAGAATGGGCCCTTTGAGACTTTCTCTTCTACTCTCAGGATGATTTATAATGAGGAGGCCTAGGTGTGTGTGTGTGTGTGTGTGTGTGTGTGTGTGTGTGTGTGTGTGTATCTAATGAAAACCTCATTCTCTTAGGAAAATATACTGAGGTTTATTCCTTCTTGTTAGTGACCCTGGTTTTCTTTATATTGAGTAGAAGAGGGAATTATTTTGGTTTGGATGATCATTTCTGAATATTAGTCATGTAATTGATACAGGACACATTCTGGTTTGAATTCAGAGCTAGGACAGTAAGTAGATACTTTTAACTAAAAACACATGTTAAACACGTAACTTCAATCTCTAATAACTAAAGTAAAAATCTTCTGAACAATAGGGAGGTGGAAGAAATACCAAGTTTTCACGTTCCAAGAAAACAACACAATATATTATGGATTGTGCTATTTTCCATAGAGGTCCTAGTGTTTCCTAACTACACAGAGGTTGTCATTGGAAGGATTAAGTCATTTATCCAAGTTACACTTACAGGTTAGAAATACCAGTTGCACACCTGAAAAATAATAATAAAAGAACACTCACCTATCCTATTTTCAACCAACCATGTGGATTTTGTAAGGGATGATCTCACTGCTGTTTTTCCTTTGAGATGTGATGACTCCCCTTCACCCCCGCCCCCATTCTTCTCAGCTATCTCTTGTTTAAAATCCATACCTCTTGGGCCATATCACAAACTACTACCTACAGTCATAGAGCATCAATTCACATTTGAAAGCCATGTAACAGTAGTTACGGAAGTGTATATGTGTGTGCCTGAGTAGCATGTCCGCACACGTGTGTCCACATGAACATCAATGTGAAATACGAACCCTCTTTGAATAGCTGCATTCAGTGGTATGTTGGAGCTGTCTCAGCCTGTCCCCCAACTTGGCGTGAATCTCTTCCCATGTCTGTGTTTTGCGACATCACAGTGAGTAGCTTGGAATTGGCCATGGGGGGGATATTTATGCTATGTAAATTGGCAAATACTCCAACTCAGGTGCTTTCTGTCCTCAGGGGGCTGGTTGTTAAACATTTTACCAATCCGCCACTGGTTGCATGCCAGGCTGGCCAGGAGAGAGGCTAGCTCTCAATCTGGGCAATGTGGCATCAGCCCAGCCTCTCTGGGGGTTATCTCCAGCGCTGCTCCCTGCCCGGAGCTCCTCTTCCACTGAGTTCACAGAAGGGCTCGCTTGAGCATCTGGGATGCATTTGGCTACCACTGTCACCTCCTGGGCTCTACTCTCAGAGATACGTCTCCTATTTGGTAGCCACACGAGTGGTGCTGGCCAAAACCAAAGAGGTAAAGCATTTCCAATTCTTACTAAGCTCCGGATATGGCAGCTGGTTTCCTGCTGCAGAGTTTGGAGAACAATGAGTCCCTCAGTGGGAACAAGCTGTCCCTAGTCGAGAGCATCCAGTGTGGCATTCTTCAGGAGGTTTCCCACAGCTGGTCTGCATGCTGCTGCTCACCAGCAAGTGCTGGAAGGCACCAGGTCTGCCACCGCAGTGTCCTGCCCAGGGGCCTGGCAGCAGGCTTCCCTTGCTTCCCCCTTCCCTCCTCAAAGTCTAGTGCAAGTCAAAGAGCCAACAAAATTGAGGTCACTGGAGAAAGAGTTTGAAATTTTGAATGATTTTTATTAAACACCATTAGTCTACACTGCACAGTTAATGAAACAGCAAAGCTCCAATCTCTTAGAAGAACGATGATTGATCATGGATCGGAAAAGCAGTTCAGTGTCCCCTAACCCGACGTGAGCCTGATGAATGATTCATTAACATCTCATGTCAGAAGCAGAAAGGGGCAAGAACTGCAGCCTGGCCTGGAAGGACTTCCTTGCCCCCCTCCCCCCACCCCCCTCCGCCCTCCCCACAATGCCATTTTCTTTGAGTAGATGGATTACAGAGGAAAATGTGATGCTCTTGGTAAAGAGGGCTTCTAGATTTGTGAGGAGGAGAATGGAAAGGGAATTACTTTTTCTTTCCCTGAACATATCAGATGGTAGGATTAATGTCTGAGACCAGCCTATCCGATTAGCCTCCTGCCAGGGTAAATGCCAATTATCAATACACAAATGCCATCTCTGCTGGTGGAGTTTGCTAACACCAAAGAGAAAATGAATCAGGGTTTAATTATGAGAATAAGGCTGTGCGGGTGGAAATCACGGACAACAACAACGACAACCATAATGACGAAGAGGAGTTTAGTCTGCCAGTTGCATAACAGAGTAGTGACAACTGGCTCGATATTTTTCCCCCACAGAATTGAATTCGGGGGCACTGAATCGACCCATTCATTTGATATCGTGTAGCTGCATTGTCTCGCCACACAGTTTCTCAATGGGGATAGTGATGCTTCTCTAAGCAAGCAGCTCATTGCCTTACTGAGTAGTTCTACCCAGTGATCCAGTGTGGGTCTCCCACCTGCCAACTCACGCAGGTGAATTTTATCATGTCTGTTGAGAAGTACGTGAGGGGGAAGCCCTCACAGCTAAATTGATCCTGCCTTCAAAAATGCTTTCCAACTTCAGACTCCAACTTCAACCTCCAGGATGCAAATTTCAACGAAACAAACTCTGAATTAGACAGCTTTGGGAAAGATGAAAGACCAAGTATCTTTCCAATGCATTTAGCAGTACAATGTCCAAATGCAAATCCATGCACTTGGAAACTCAACAAAAGACATTTTAGCCAATGGTTTCTAATTTAGCAACTTGGTTATTGACTGAAGATTTGAATCTTTTGATGTCAACGTCAAGTCTTTTAAAAGTTAGCAGTAGCTAATCTGCTTTTCCAATTATGTCATCCAAATATAAAACTACAAGTATTTTCCCAATGAGATTATTAAGTAATTAACAGTCTACAGGCTGGCTAACAACATGCTTACGGCTAAATTCTACCCCGAGGACCACACTAGTATACTTTTTTCAAATTAATCCTACCTACCAAAATCAGACAGTAATATGACAAAACCACTAAAAAATCCAAAGTTAATTAAAAATACAAAGCCAAGCCAACATCCTAACACAAACTCACCAAACCCTTTGTGGCTGGAGCTTGGGTGACAAAGGAAGGCATAGTGGTGGCCCCACCTGGGTCACGTTGCAGGGCTGAGATCCTTCTGTGTACTCACTCAGGTGGAGCTTCCTGTTACTCTGCCCATCACCCTACCTCCGTGTGCTCATTGAGATGTGTCTCACCCAGCCTCCGTCAAGGTCTTGAGGCAGGATCTCTCACCGCCATCCACATGTCCTATATCCCTCCCACAAACTGGTACACTGAAGAGATTTACTTGACAAAATTTCTCAATCCCTCACATCGCCGCACACTTACGACACAGATCACCATTTACAATGTGATGAATACAGTGCCTAGAAAACAGCAACAGTCCTTAATTGTGAAACTGAAAGATGTCTCATCTCCAGGGATAGGAAGGCAATTCATCCTCCGTGTTTAATTGGTTTCTAAGCTGCTTTACAAATAGGTCTACTAAATAATCAGGTGGTGATCCTGAGCTCAACTGTCAGATTTGATAATCGTGCTGCTGATTTGGCACACACTTTATAGTCACCCACCAGAGGTGACATCAGGCAGCAGGATTCTCTGCTGCCTCCCTGTTGTGTGTAAAATAGATAAAAGGACTCGCTGAAACTAGAGCTACAAGTCTTTCATCCACAAGGCAAGATGCTTGTTTCTCTTGGAAACTGCCCCTCGCATTCTAATGTCTAGTTTCTGGAGAGTGAATTTCAAGAAGAATCTACCCCTAAATCCATGATGGTCTAGGATCGTGGTTAGGTTGAACTTACAAGTGAAGCCAATGGGCTTCAATATATATAGTAATAGTCAGGCACTCTACCCGGTAAGCCACAGAAAACAAACAGAACTTGGGTCACTGTGAAGCCATCAGCTTAAATTTTATGTGTGACAGCCACCTTGGGTGTCTGGAATCTTCCATATTATCTTTTCCCCCATTTAAGAGGCTCAGAGAAGATTCTCTCCGGTTTCATTTGTCTGTGTGCATGTCTGCATATGTGTGTGTCGTTGCGGACACTGTATAGCTCAACCACACTGGGAGCATAGAAAGTGCTGGGTTCAGCTGCTGGGATGTTCCCAGCAGTCATCTGATAACGTGGCCTCAGCCACTGGAGTACAACTTCTACAGCCTCATTATAAAGCACAGGGTCTTAACCTCAAAGATGACCAGGGTGGAGCTCAAGTCTGGCTCTTTTGCAACTGGAGATGTATCTAACCTTGACAATGATGAGAGTGCAGGGCGATCCCTTGCTGTTCCTGTCACAGACTTGCAGGACTTGCTTTAAAAATCATCCAAGTTTGCACCTCTCATGTGCCTATGTATTATTTATCTGGTCATCACTCAGTGAACAGAATTCGATAAACTCAACAGATTAAAGGCAACATGGAATTATATACCAGCAGGTAATTATAAAGAACTAATATGAACAGTGTTCACTATGCGTGGGGGATTCTTCTGGTGAGATGGAACACCAAAGATGATATTTACACTGTGAATGTTTGCGGACATAAAATGAATGTGAAGGATCAGAAGGGGTGGGGATAGTTACAAGTGATGTAGAAATGTCTCCAAATTAGGCGAGCTGTTCCCAATCTTCCGGGATCTTTCAAAGTACCCTAGAGTGAATCATGACCCCAAGACACATTTTTGTGTTAAAAAAGCTAGCCAGTACTTAGAGAGTTAGTAGTTTTCTCTGGAATGTTCATGGAAATGATTCCTGCTAATATAGACTTGAATAAAATCAGTGATTTCAGTATTTCAGTCAAAGGCTAATGAACCTAGAAAAAGGAAAAGAAAAGAAAGATCAAAGAAAAGAGGAGGAGGAGGAGGGGGAGGAGGAGGAAGAAGAAGGAGGAGGAGGAGAAGGAGGAGGAGGAGGAGGAGGAGGAGAAGGAGAAGAAAACGAGGAGGAAAAGGAGGAGGACTAGGGAGAGGAGGAGGGGGGAGGGGGAGGGGAAAGAGGAGGAGGAAGAGAAAGACTATAAAATAGAAAATGTGGCTTATAATTAAAGTCCAGATTTTAAAGTCACTAGGAAGCAAGCTGTATATTCTTACTCCTAGGTAGTGATAATTTGACTTCTGTTTCCAGAGATGTGAACAAAATACAATAAAAATATCAGGCCAGGAATGGATCTGCCTACCAACTGCAAAAGGGCAGAGGTATGAGTTCCTTGGACATTTCCAGACCTCTTCTAATCTCTCATCTCCAAAACTGGAGGGCAGTATTTTGGCTTCTAGGGTGTGCACCCACTTAACTGCCCCTCAAAAGGAGATCTTTACACAAAGAGAATCCCAGGTGAGGATTTAGGCTTTAGATCAGGGAGTTCAGGAATATTTAACACCAGCTGATGCCTTGATGTTGTCGAAATAAATGTTGCCACTTTGTCTCATTAAAATTTTAAAAATAGGGCATCAGGGAAGGGATGCCAGCAAGAAAAGAGCTCTGGTTGCATGCCATGGTATTGTTGAAGAGCAGCATTGCTATGCTCATTTAGTTTCTTAATACTCTTGATTTTATGATGTTGCTACAAACATCTAACCAGTGGGTTTTGACAATGAAAATTCTCACCTGGAGACTGTCTGTGGGAACCACAAAAGTTTAACAATGGATTCTGAAATACGCTCTTTTCTGGACATAAGAGTAGAGTTTGGGGATGGCTATTGCTGAAAATTTGAATCTTTGTAGGTCCTTTGTGTCTAAGATCATATATATATGTATGTATGTAAGACATCTCATTTCATTTCTCAGGAACCTGTTATCACAAGTATTTCCCATTCTTTGTTTTGGGTAGTGTGGACTTAAAACAATACTGTAGGGACTGTGTCATTGTATCAAGCACAAAAGGATGGTGGGATCTGAGAAATGCATATAAAATACTGAAAAATGACTAAGTAACAAAACATATACTGCTCTCAAGTTGTAGTGTCCACTTACAATGACTTCTGTTTTTCACAGGTATCAAAAGAAGCGTAAAAACAAACAGAATCAAAGAGAACTTTCCCAAATGAGTGGAGTTCCACCAGTGACCGTTGGTGCTCTGGCAGAGGTAGAGTGATGGGTGGTGATGCCGGAGATGGGGGAGCACCCACTACAACAAATGGGCATCGATGCGCAGCCAACACAGTCCCTGGCGAACATAGCGGACGAGATTGGTCATGCTGCTGTGCTGGGTCAGGGGCCCCATCAGTGTGTCCAGATCGCCAAAGAATTCTGAAAATCAGAGCAGACTTTGGTCAGGCCCTTAAGTATCGTCTCAGAAATAGGTGCCAGATTGCATAAGCTGCAGTCACACACCAACACAACCACACGGACACCAGAAAAGTATTCATTGTTCATTCATTCATTCAACAAGAATGTACAGACTACCTCCTGGGGGACCAAAGCTCCATATGTATAGGAAGCATTATTATTTTGATCTAAAAACTCTGAAGCATAAATAATGTTCGTATGGGTTACTGTGATTAATAAAACACAGTTCTATTTAAATCAGTTGATTTGCCGTAAGTTTTTTTCAAATCACCATCCTCAGATAGCAGATTCTACAAGTGTATTATAATCCTGTGGAGGTTTGTGAAGAATAGACCGCACACACACACACACACACACACACACACACACACACACAATCATGTTATATACAAAAATGTATTTGTCTCTATATTTGTATATGTTCATATAATAAAGATACATAACATTTATATATGTTGAAATGTACACAAAATACATAGAATGTATTTAAATCTATTTTAACATTACAATTTATATTTTTAGATATTATAAATTTCTACTGGGAAAGAGGTCCATATACACAAAATGGTAGGGAGCCATGGTGGATAGGATATTGGGTTGTTTGCCATTGTATGCATTGCTGAGTTGAAAGTATTCTCCTTTCCTTTGTCTAAATAAACTGCGTTTACCAATCTTTCTCGGCATGATGCACATAGCCAGTAAGCCTGGACAGCAATTATAGCCATCAGCATCTAACACTAAATAAATGTCTCAGAGGCATCTGATTCGGTAAGTCTTGTTACCAAAGGAGGTAATTATCAAGGGAGACAACCTGCAGATATCTGTCCCTAACAACACCCACCTCACCCCCAACGACATGGATGAAAAGAATACCTGGCTGGTTTCCCTCCAGCTGATTTGGATAAGGGGCAGTGCCGAGGCCACACTGCTAACCCCCGAGACTGCAGGTTTAGACAGTCTGCTTTGGAGCGGGGTGGGGGGAGGTAGGTGGAAAAGACTGGATGATGTCCAGTACCTAGATGTCCCCTTTTCACGTCTGAATTTATGTGTCTAACACCACATTGATCTTGGTTATGAGAGGGTTCTCAAGGCATCCTCTGTCAGCTCCTGACAGGGGAGGCATCCCCGGCCATAAGGAAGTCACGTGAGCTCTGGCTGGGGGTGAGGATCCTGGAGGCCGCGGGAGCAGTGTGTGCCGAAGACTGTCTTAAAGGGGTTCGGATGCTCTCCTGCCTTCTTGGAAAGCAATTTCCATGCATGGGTTCTACGCACTTGATTGACCAGCAGATGGTATTTCACTAAACAATGCATTTATTCTTCATGTTATGTAGAACATATGGGCTCTTTTTCCAGGTATCAACTTCATTTGATTATGTGATACCTTTAAACTTGTACTATGCAATAAAAGTAAACTGCTGCTGATAAAGGAGTAAATTATTTTTGGCATCTAAAATACATTCTTATGTAACCCAATATTAAGGGAAATGTTAAAGGACCTAGTCATTGGTGAGCCAGGACGCCCCCTGGGTATTCTCTGTACAAAGCCCGCCGTGGCATTCCTCACTAGATACCCAGGTCACCATTTTAATAACTGCTTCAAGTAAGTATCTGGGGAGGTAGGGGACAGGGTTCTAGACCAAAGGCCAGAAGACAGCATCACCTCCGTTGGCCTATTTTAGCACTGCTCTGCAATAAGCTATCTGAAGCTGCTTGGGTGGGCAAGGTACGAGGTGGGGTGGAGCCCTTCCCCCGGGAGAAGCCAACCTCACCACCTCCATGGCACAGTTCGGTGGGAAAAGGTGCAAGCACACGTTTGTCTCCGGTGGTGTATCTCTATGTGGACAAGACACAGGGGGTAGGGTCTCTGACTCTACGCAGTTCAAAAATGACAAGTGTGTGAAACTCAGGGCTGCAAACAGGACATTCCCAACTGGGCCCTCTCCCCAGTCCACTGCAGAGCCTGAGGCCAGCATTAGGCTGGAACATGTTCCTTCTGCTGGTAGAGTGCAGAGTTGTTTTGATTCAATATCAGGAGGGAACTTAACAACTCCTGACACACTGTGCTAAGGACAAGATTAGCACCATTTCCCTTGAACATCAGCACAGCCACCACGTTGCTCCTGCAAAGTTCTGCAGTTAATTTAAAAGGAATTACTTTTAACAGATTTTGAAAATGGATGCAATTATGACAGCAATCCATAAATATTGAACCGGCCTCCAGTTATCAATACAAAATAAGATAGAGAAGAGTGGAGGCAGACAAGCGGAGCCAAGTATTAAGATGCTCATGCTTTCTCTTGCAATTCTAGAACTCTTGGGTGGGCCTGGCCATCTGGACCAGTTGTCTTTGAATTTTCATAAGTTTATAAAAGTAGAGAAGTTAAGAACTGCCCATCATTCAGGTAATGGTGCAGGAGGTCACTGAAGGTCTCTGAGGACCTATTATGAATCTTGTTCTCTAGATGGGTGGTGTAGCCTACTGGTTAAGAGTTCAGACTCTGGAATCACATGGGGTTCTAGATCCAATTCCTGCTTCCAACACTAAGAGCTGTGATGTGATGGGTGAGTTTCTTAACCTCACTGAGCCTCAGTTTTTCTTTATCTACAAAATAGGGACACATGAGGCAACAAATGATACAGCAAACAGTACAGTGCGTGGCATGTAGAAATTGTTGCTCAATTTCTTCCTGGTTACCGATATAATCGATAATCTATAAATAGTCCTGGGGCTCACTGTGAGTTTGTAGCTGGGCTATGGGTGGAAGTCATAGGTTATGGAATGTGTTTTGATACTCACAGAATCTTTGAATCATATAGATACATAATAATATGGAGTAAGAGAAAATATTTGTTGGATCTCTTCCTCATACCTGCCATTTTGTGCTAGCTGCTTTATACATTATTAAATCCATTACAGCAATGGAAGCTGGGAAGTGGCTCATAGACTTAAGCAACTTGCCTGAAGTTACCCAGCACTTCATGACCCAGGTGGGATTCTAACTTAAATCATCATCAGGCTTCACAATCTGCACCTCAGCCCATTTCCTGCGAAGCCCTCTCACCACTCACGACCTCGCTGCATCCTTGCCCACTACTCCATGCAACCTGCACTGCATCATGCACCCACCACAGCCGCCGGACTACAGGATGTGAACGTCTCCCAGTCCCTGGCCACACGGTTCCACTGCTCTAAACTGCCGGGCACTCTCCGCTGTCTGATTCTGAATGGCCCAATCTGTGCCCACCTTGACTGTGACTGCTGGGCCAGAATCAGCCATGTCAAACAAATGGCCAGGGCAAGAGTGTAATCTATTTGCACTTCCCACCTCCATCAGTATAGTGAGGCTTCACCGTGGACCTAGGTGACAGCTGAGGTCGCAGATGGCAGCATGAGTTGCCAAAGAGCACTGGCTCACTGTCTGGTGAAGCAGGGTTTTCTCTACATTTGTTTTGTAGCAAACCCCACATGTTACCACAAACACGACCCTGATCCTTCATCCCAGTGGGCCGTCCCTTTGACCTCACCTCTCCAAAAAAAACACAAAACAACAAGAACAACAACAAAACAGATTAAAGTTGACAACAGAGGTCAATAGGATCTTAATTAATTTGCAAATCATTCTTTTTTCCTTTGCCTTCGTTTCCCTGTGCTGATCCTTACTATTGAATGAAAATCTGAAACAGTCGTTTGCCAACACATCACAGTTCAGATTAGGTTAAGCTTTGAAGGAGAAAACAAAAATCCCTGGGTTTGTTCACTCTCTCAGCAAAAATGGTCACCGTGTCAGCCCTGAGTTAATCCTCTCTCTCCTCATCTATACCCTGGAAATCTGAGAGACAGAAAGATAAGGCCACCATGGAAAACTCTAGTCCTTCGAAGCATGGTTGGCTCTACTGTAGTCGGTGGACACAGGTGGAGCAGACACGCATACCTTTGTTCTCTCTTGTCAGTTTGTCGGCCATGTCCCAGTGTTCATAGCCCCGTAACACGTTGCTGGTGATGTTGACGTGGCTGGCGGCCATGTGGTGAATGCGCTGGGGGATGGTGACCGGGCCATTGTTACAGCTGCCCATTGCGTTGATGGGAGAGACATTGTTGAGAGACACCGGGGAAGGAGTGTTCCTGGGGAAAGGGGAAGAGACAGGCCTGGTTAGGCTGGCTGTGAAGAGTGACAGTGGGCTTCTAGGCCTCCTCCCTCACCACACTGAGACCACACGGGAACATCACTGCCGCGGTGAGGGTGAGCATGGCGAACATATATAAAGCTCAAGTGTGGCGAAGCTGGTCCTCAGGGGACGTCCTGGAGCTTCTGCCAACACATTCATTTCCTCTAGAGGCCCAGAGTAGGAAGAGTTTATTTATTATCACAGCATTCCAGCCTCGCCTGGGCAGCCCACACACGGCTACGGTGCCAGGCTCCAGGATGAGTCAGGCTTCTCCTTTTCTAACTCAGTTAATCACTGATATCTCACTGTCTCCCGATGACTCCATATGCACTGCCACTTTCATTTTAAGACACCAGAGAGAATCGGGTGAATGTTTCTCTGGCATTAATTCTATCCAGCAACGTAGCTCTTACTTTGAATGTATTAACACATGTTGTGATGTTTCAGAGAGAGAAATAGCTCAGAGCTATGATGATCTCTCTACCTGCTGCCAGAATGGCGACTGGCAGTTAGGGAAGACTGGATATGCGGTGTTGGGCTATTATCAAAGTGCTTTGTGGAAACCACCATGACGATTTGTTCCAAATATAGTCACCACAATAAACAAAATGCAGTTCCTCAAAGCCCCCAGAAGCAGTCTTAGGGATGCTGGAAAAAGCATGCTTTTGAGTATCTCTTTTAAGATTCTGGAAGACATGCTGCAGGGATGGTTGCTAATTGCTGTGCATTCACCTGCATGCTCTTCCTACTTTGGGCAGGACCAATGTTTGGATATAGGTTTTGGTTTAATTCTTTAATGTCAGAAACAAGGAGTCACCTGCCATCGCACATAGCATGGGGGGCCTGGGTGGCTTCCTGGACATAGGAGCAAGGCCTGTGCACACCCCTAGCCTTCATATCCGTGTGCACCGAGTGGGTGTGCACCCCAACAGGCACCCTACACATGGGATTTGGGGGCAAGGCCATCACAAAGTATCAAAACACTGGGGCGCTCTGAACTCAATTTTGGACCAAGTGACGTGCTTGCCTCGAGATTCCTGCATGCTGTGCCAAGCCACATGAAAGCTTCGGTCCATTTCTGGAAACAGAGTGTATCTTCTGGTATGCTCTAGTATGAGGGGGAAAGTGGATCCTCACACTTGCTCTGCACTTCTCTGTAAGAGAGTGTGAAGGTTTCCTGCTCTGTTTATAGTTTCTGAGGTCTTTTGACACTTCCTGATAGAAAGATTTATCCTCCTGGAAGGGGTGGGGTGCGTAAATAGACGTCCCAGCTAAGGAACCTAAGCCCAGAGGGGTTAACTAATGACAAAAAAGGGCCACCCCAAAACCAAAAACCCAAGCAGTGGCTGCTGAATATCTTTGTTGTGGTTGCTTTTCTTTTCTCCGCATTTTTGTCATTAACCCTTAGATGTCAATGTAAGGCAAGAAAAGAATATGTCCTCATTCATAATCGCTGGAGAAAACTCACAAGGCTGTCAGGTGTCACGAAGGTTGAAAGGGGAACTGGGTGGTGCTGTGAACAAAGTATGTACTGGAACGCCAGGACACCTGCCTTCTAACCCTGGCCCTGGGCATGTCCACTCTGTGGCCCCCCTCCCCCCATCACAGCCGTTCCTTGACAGGAAGAGAAGCCTTGATTCAGTGATTTCCAATCATGTCCAAAACACATCACCTCTGTTTACTTTGTACATTTTAAAAAGGACTTTTTAGGGGTGCCTGGGGAGCGTCTGACTTCAGCTCAGGTCATGACCTCATGGTTCGTTAATTCGAACCCTGCATCGGGCTCTGTGCTGACAGCTCAGAGCCTGGAGCCTACTTCAGATTCTGTGTCTCCCTCTCTCTCTGCCCCTCCCCCACTCACACTCTGTCAAAGATGAATAAACATTAACAAAATTTAAAAAAAAATAAAAAGGACTTTTTAGTTGACAACAGTGAGGTGCTCAATGAGGGGCTTTCTTTGCCCATTACTTCCCACTTTCTTGTACATAAGCAGTAGAGGAGGCAAGGAGAGCCAGGGCACGGGTTTGCTTTTGGTCATGGCTGATCTCACAGGTGGCCCTCGGATGCCGTCCTGCTCAGCAGATCTGCATGCCACACTGGACTGATGAAAGACTTCAAAGCTGCCTAAGGACTTGTGACCCTGGCCACAACGGTGTGGTGTCACGCTCATCTTGTGGGGAGGGAGGTGGGTGGCCTTCCAGCTCCAACTCAGGTCTCCCCGCTGCTTGGGGTTCCTTGTCCTGTTTTCTTTCTTTGAGTGCACCTGCAGATCCTGTCTTTGTCTTCACACGTTCATTGCCCATGCAAATGAGTGTACACACACAGGCACACACCTCCCACCATTAGCACAAGGGTCCCATCCACCTGTCAGCCACACTCACTCCCACTGCTGTTCCTCAGACTCATCAGGCACCCCACGCTTCGGAAGGTGGTTGCTCTTCCTCTGCCTGGAATGCACGTCCCCAGGTATCTCTGTGGGCTGCTCTCCACCATCCTTCTCAAACGTCCCTACTCCCGATCGGTGTACTCCTCCTCCTGCCGCCGCCAGGCGAGCTTTCTAATCCCCCTTCCTGGTTTCCCTTTGCTCTATGACATGTACCACCATTTTGCATACCATGTTTCTTTTACTGTTTTTCTCCACCAGAAAGTGACTTTGAGGAAGGCAGAGATATTTGCCTCTGTCATCCAGTGCTGTGCCTAGCATCTAGAACAGTGCCTGGCACACATACTATGTACTTAAAGAATACTAGTTAACGAAATGAATGAACCGTCTTCCCACCATCCCTCTATCCCCTCTATCATTATTTAGCGTCCAGTACCTATAAAAGGCTCTCAAGAGTGTAGAACAACATGTAGCACAAGGATGAGGGGTCATGTTTATCAAGTGCCTGGCAGAGTGTCTCATCCATAGGATACACTCAGTAAGCACTATTTCCTGAGTGAATGAAGAGTGAATGGCCCTTTGGCGGAGAGGGCAAATGGTGTGGGGGGCAGACCCATCCATTTGTGACAATCGAGGGCAAGTGCCCCAACAGCAGTGGACCTTCTACTGGTGCCATCTTGTGCGCTTCCCAACTCAAATGGTCACCGCAACCCTAAATGCTGACGCGGCAGCAGCAGCCACAACTTATACAGGTTTCCGTGCGCTCAGATATTACCTCTAAGCCTCAGCAAAAGTTTGCCATGCCTGCTCAGTACCAAGCGGATTTTTCTTCTCCTTCTTTCCAACCGCTTCTTTGCAATTTTCTCCCCCAGCCTTCAAGGTCAGGGGTTGCAGCATCTGGAAGGTGCCCCACGAGTCACCGTGTGGTGCCAGGCACCGTCATTTGCTAGGAAAGACAGGCTGTGGTCTTCCTTACATATAAGAAGCCCTCCCTGACCATCTAGAGGGGCCCAAGCTCTTTTCCTCCTGGGCTTCCACAGAACTTTCTTCACACCTGTCACCTTCCTGCACTGGACTGTGCGCTCCTGGACTACAGGCATCACATTGAATTCAGCTGTGTCCCCAGCCCCTCAAATGGAGATGCGCCCCAAGTGTTTGCTGAATGAATGGGACATAACCCCTGGGTGACCAGTTTGAGTTGCCTTATTCAAAAACTCTATGGCCTATCAAAGGCAGTATGCTCTCTTCACACAGAAGACACTTAAAATATCCTTTCAAGAGGCTTTTAATATGACTTCACAAGCTTAGGATGTGTTTGAGTTCTTTCATTTCAGAACTAAAAAAACTTTTTTTCCCCAGAAATCCTTTAATGACTGCTTACCTGAACTTGCCCTTGCTTTACTCTGTGCTCAGAGAAAATAGCTTTCTCTGGGCCTTTCAGTGGTTGTGTTTATTTTCTAAATTTCCAGAGAGAAGCATTCTTTTGCTTTTGCTGTTTGATATGAAAGTAAGACTTAATCAACAATTTAAAGGATATTTCAATACAGTAATTGAGTTAATGCATAGTTTTTAATGGTTTCTTCCCTCACTCTGAATGTGTGTACAATCTGAGAGCAGAGTTCATGTCCCACTGCTCTGGGAGTGTGCTTTGTAGGTATTTATAAAGTGGCAGAGGAGACTATTTTACTCTGGAAGAAAGCATATGGATCAGAGACCTCAGAATTTGGAGATGATGAAACATGGGAAAGAGCGGCTCGTTGTGAAAGCCCGTGTGTGCAGTCATGGAGTTTCCCCTCCCACTGGTGGTAGAAGGTGGGCCTGCGGTGGTGAGGGAGATACTGGAATCAGAGGAAACACTGATCGTCAAGCATAGAGAGGCATCTGTGTAGCTAGTTCACAGGCACACACTCAAAACCTCCGTCTTAGAAGGCATGTCTCTTCACAGGGGCCATCAGGTCCAGCCCTTTCATCTCGGACAGAGAGAAACATGGCCAGTGAGGGGGAGGGGCCACTCAGCTCACGGGGCGCTCTGGACAGCCTCAGCGATGGCCCCAGGACCAGCTCCCTGAGGCTCTGACTCCCACCTGCTGCAGGGAAACTGGGCAGCCCACGGGAGTGGGTGAGTCCATCGGGCCTTACATCAGCAGTATAACGGATGCTTCTATATATTTTAGGTCAGGCTGTTTTAGTATTAATATAAAAATCACCATGAAGGCTCAGATAATTGGCTGACTAAGTGCCTTCACATTCTCAGCACTATTATGCCTTTGGTTTTATTAAACAGCACTTACTATACATCAATGAATATTTCATTGGTCTTTCATTACTGAGTGAATCATTGAAAAATCACTGCCGCACAGTTAACTTTACCCTGCCTCCCTCAAAATGGCGTGGTGCTTGCCATCTCATTAACAGATATTTTTATGGCCATAATTTGGCTTAAAGATCAAACAGTTAAGGGAATTTGGAATGCCATCATGTTAAACTTTTTTGTCTGGCCATTAGCCGAAACCTGACTAGAATTGTGTGGGCACCAAAATTACACTAGTCTCAGAACTAACCTGTGCTCCAGAGTTGTCCATACAAAATATCTGGGGTCAATACAAAATATGTGGGGGTCTATTAAGTCACTGAGTTTCTGAAAAAGCAATTTTTGTAAGATACTTACTTTCCATTGCCTACCCAGGGAGATGGTATCTGAGCGACTTTTGAAGCATTTTGCTAAAAGAGAGAGAGAGAGAGAGGGACGTAAGGACATCTATTTTGTGTTTTATTAATTCAGAAACAGATGGAAGTGTGATTTAGAGTACATTAATATTGATTGCAGCATTTCGGGATGCCTCCTGTGTCGTTAGCGGGGCTGGGATGTGCGCGCACGTCAGCACACCACGACGCACACTCGATGAAAATAGCTGGTTAGGATAATTAGTGGGCTCCAATCAGGACCATGAAAGTCACTTGATGAAAGATCGTATATACTAAAAGGCCCAGTGAAATCAGACTCAGTTCTCCAAGAAGTGGTTTAATTATCCTCATCTGAAATTTATTCTGCAAAACAAGCTCTTCAGAGTACTGGCAAGCTCTTCTCCTTTAGCTTCCCTGGCAAACTTGTTCCCTGGGAGGCGAGGTGGCCTGTAATTTTTGCCATCCCAGGAATGTGCCAGGACGAAGCAGCAGCGTTTTGTGGTTTGTTCTGTCGCATATCTCCTTAATGTGCTATCTTGACACGCAAATCCATGGTTAGCAGTGCAACTGGCCCAGGGCTGCGCTGCCTTGGAACTCCAAAGTAGCCTCCTTCCCTCTGAATGGGACCAGACTGGTTTCAAAACTGGGCCTCCTGCATTAGGCAGAGCACACACTTATGTGGCACTCAGTACCACCACCTCAGGACAGTGGCCCGGCTCATTATAATGACTTCACCAGGTCAGAGCCCAAGGTGCACGGGACCAGGACCCCTGGGGGCACCGAGCCTGACTCAGGCCGGCCTCTGCAGCGTCAAGACCAAGCTTACGCTCTTCCACTGGCTCCTGGGTTCCGGCCCAGCCCCCTTTGCAAATGGGGTGCTGGAGAGAGTGGGGATTTTCAGGAGCCCAGCGAGCATGCACTACTTCTCTGGACGGTAGGGCCCCACACCCAAGGTGCGTTCTGCAGACTCCAGTTTTTAATCTAAAAGAAGCTCAATACTGCCAGGAGAATGAGTTCTTTAACATCTTTTTGGTAGTTTTGCAGTGCCCTGTCCCAGGCCAACAGTATCTGACTCAGGGGGATGCGACCCAGAACTCTGCTGTCACAAGCTCTCCAGGACATCCACATGCCCGCTCAGATTCAAGAACTGCCTTTCTAGAGCACGGGTAGAGACCCGTGGACGCAGGAAGCAATGGGCAGCTGCTGTATGTCACCCGTTCACCTACGTGTGCACCAGCTTCGTGGCATGGTGGCCACACCACATTAACAGCTTGGCGAGCTTGCTCTGTTCCCCACCCGAGTCAGCGTTCTCACACAGCTGCACAATGTCACTCATGGGACTCGGGGGGACTCATGGGAGGTCATGATGGGATTCATTTCAAATAACTGCTTTGGTGCAATTTAGCCAAGCAGTCTCATGCACTTGGCAGAATAATAATAACAACAACAACAATAATAATACAATCGTCCTTCTCTTTTATGGCCTGACCAACAAGAACCTTGAGCCTTCTCAACTCTGAATCATGACCAGTGTTGGGGGGCAAATGAAGCAGAAGCTGCACAGACCATTGAACCAGTGAGACTTTAGTGGCCAGACCGAGCATCAGGCTGCTGCCTATAGTTTTTATCTGGGCTCACTCTCCAATTCTGGCATTCTTCTTGCAGTTGAAATATTTTTTTTTTTCTTTTTGCTTGCAAATTAAAATCTCTAGCTCCCTAGACGATGGGTTTCTTTCTTTCTTTCTTTCTTTGTTGTTCGTGTGCTACTTTATTTTGGTAACCAAAGCAATCACTTGTTTTAAAGCGCAGCCACTATACTCCAAGACTCCCCATGGCCCAAGGGCTCCGAAGGGAATGGCTATCCCCCCAGAGCCCAGGGCGGCCACAGTGACTTTTCTCACTGTTGAGAAATTTCTGGACTGGGTGCTCACTTAACACGAGGCTGGTCATAGCCACAGTCACAAGCTCTGTTCCGTGGTGGACTCACTCTGCACTGCGGGGAAGAAGGTGTCGTTACCCCGAGTGCAGCCAGGAAAATGCCAAGGGCCATTTTGGTCCATCCAGAAAATAATCAGGGCTTGCACGATTGCACCTTCTCTTCCTGGAATCAAATCAAACCTGAGCCTTCTGCTGAGCCTCGAAGGAGAGGCAGGAGTGCTACGGCCGGCTGGGATGAGGGAGGTTAATCCTTTGGCAGCAACGACCTTGACATTTAATAACATGCCTGCCATGTCTCATTAGTGATTTTATTCACCCGGTACTTACAAATTATACAAAATAAGGATTACCTTAAAATATTCCATCAGTGATCTGGAGTACTTCATGGCATGGTCCTTCTTCAGCTTAAACATCCGCAAGTAGAGAAGTGATAAACATCTGTAGCTGTGGTGACGGGGAAGGATTATGTTAATGCCGATGCCTAATGAAAGCTACAGGCTGTCAACAAAATGCTGATTCATAGTTCGCGGTTCCTCTCCTACAGTTCTTGAGGAACATAAGTGCAAAAAGAAAAATTTTCAAAAGAGAAGGGGTAAGCACTAGAATCCCATCTTGATAAGGGTATAAATTAGGAGAGTAAATGTTTAGTCAGCGACTGAAGAAATCCATTAGTTATCCTTTAATAGCTTAATGGAAAACACGAATAATGATCTAGGGTAAGCAGCTTAAGTCGATCTGGAGTTCTCAAATCCTTCTGTGACATTTCAGCTGTTTCACAGCCTCCACGAGACTTACCATAATACTGCCAGCTTTTTGTCCCCATCTGAAGCCAGGGGGCTCGCGAAGTTCTTCAGTCTCATCGCGTACCTTTGGAGAGAAAGGACAAGTGTAAGTGCCATCTATGCGACCTCTCAGAAAGCTCAGAAGTCATTGGTATTCCCGTGCCTCGGTGCCACTGCCTCTAACTAGGGCATGTGGGCAAGAGCACACTTTCACGGGCACGTGACAAACGATGATCAACAAGGAGCGCCGTGGAAGGTCTGCTAGTATGGTGTGTGTATAAATGCTGGCAAAAGCATAAGAAAGAATGAAAGCTTGCCATTTGCAAGGACATGGATGGAGCTGGAGAGCGTAATGCTGAGTGGAATAAGTCAGTCAGAGAAAGACAAATGCCGTATGATTTCACTCATCTGTGGAATGTAAGAAACAAAACAAACAACTCAAGGGAGGAAAAAAAGAGAGACAAACCAAGAAACAGACTCTTCACTCTAGAGAACAAACTGATGGGGAGGGGAGGGGAGAGGGGATGGGTGGGACAGGTGATGTGGATTAAGGAGAGCATTTTCGATGAGCACAGGGTGAAGTATGGAAGTGCTGAATCACTATACTGTACACCTGAAATTAATAGGATGCTGCATGTTTACTAACTGGAATTTATTGTTTTTAATTAATTTAGTTTTTATTGTTTATTTATTTTTGAGAGAGAGAGAGTGAGCAGGGGAGGAGCAGAGAGAGAGGGAGACACAGAATCTGAAGCAGGCTCCAGGCTCCTAGCTGTCAGCACAGAGCCAGACATCGGGCTTGAACTCTCAAACCGTGAGATCATGACCTGAGCCCAAGTTGGACGCTTAACTGATTGAGCTACCCAGGTGCCCCACTAACTGGAATTTAAATAAAAACTTAAAAAAATTAAAAAAAATTCTGGGAGAAGGCTGTTTCTAGGATCACTCTAGCTAAACAACATTCCTGGTTTGCCATGAGAGATGGCCACAATGTCAGTCTCAGTTGACTTTATGACAGATAAGCTAAATAATACACGACTCTGTGTGACATGGGCATGGGGAGCCCACAATCACACAATGAAAGAAGTCTTTTCTAATGGCTCGGGTTTTGAATATATTTCTATAGAAAGTGGTTTTGTTTAGTTTTTTTTTTATATTTTTATTTATTTCTAGGAGAGAGAGAGAGAGACAGCGTGAGCAGGGGAGGGTCAGAGAGAGAGGGAGACACAGACTCTGAAATAGGCTCCAGGCTCTGAGCTGGCAGTCAGCACAGAGCCCGACGAGGCTCGAACCCACGAACCGCGAGATCATGACCTAAGCGAAAGTCAGACGCTTAACCGACTAAGCCACCCAGGCGCCCTAGCTTTTTTTTTTTTTTTTTTTTTTAAGGAAAGTCGATTTCACAGCATTTGAAGGTCTAAGCGCCCTTAATTTATGGTACTTGTATATTTTGTCTTTCCATTCTCTTTAATTGTTACTGTTCCACACTGGGGTGATCAAAGGTTGAGCAGTTCTCATTTTTTTTTCTTTTAGCTGAGCACATCCCATTCTGGGCATTTAGACTCTTGAAAATCAATTCATTGCATAAAATCATTGTCTGAGCTTTAATGCAATTTCACAGGTACCTGTGGAGGAATACGTAATGGAGTTCAGTGTTGCAGAAGGAAGCTGAACGCGCGCAGGCGGCCTGGGCTAGTTCTCATTTACGAGAAGGTGATGGGGAGCCTGCAGCACAGACTCCCTGTTTTCAGCAGCTTCCCCAGAACCCTGGCACCCTGGGCTTGCCCCCCACGACTCGGTTACTCCTTCTTGACTTCTGATGAGGGAACATTTTCCAACAAAAGGACCGGAGCACGTGATGAGGGTCCCTTCTGTCGTTGCCATATTAAGCAAAAGGATTTTTATTATGTAATAAATCAAACTGTCTTTGACAGTTGGATCGCTGAAATGTCAAGTCATTGTGATGCCCCACTTGTTTGCACAAATACATTTCTATTGCAGATTCCCAGGGCTCAGAGCAACTATAATTACTTGATGGAAGAAAACTGGGCTCTCTCTCTGTGGCCAGCATACTGTCGGAGAGAGAGTAATAAAAATCTCTGCAACACAATATTATGCTACTAAAAACTATGTTTGTATTACAGTCGCTCTCTAATTGCAACCACTTTTGAAGTGACTTCATAGTGGAGCCTCAACAGCTTAAATGGACCTGAAGACCTAGTTGCTTTAGCCCATTTTATTCTCAACTGAAATTTCTCTCAAAAACAGAAACTTAGACACACACATGCTTTATAGAAAATGTAAAACATGTCCACACAGAGAGGGCACCCAAAGAGGTGCATATAAAACTGAGGCAATCTGAACAAAGTCCACGGATTTTATCAGTGTTGAGGGGAACGGACTGTGGGGCCACAGGAAGTCTCAGTATCATTTCTCACAACTGCACAGGAATCTGTAACTGGCTCAAAAATAAACTGTAAAAATATTGACTTTAAAGCAAATGTCCAGGGGCGCCTGGGTGGCTCAGTCAGTTAAGCATCCGACTCTTGGATTCAGTTCACATCATATCTCACGGTTTGTGAGTTTGCACCCCACGTTGGGCTCTGTGCTGTCAGATTCTCTCTCTCCCTCTCTCTCCCCTCCCCCCACTCACCCCCACAAATAAATGAACAAACTTAAAAAAATAAGCGTCCATACATTCTCCATCGACTTTTACCCAGGTTCTACTGAGATATAGTCCTGGAGGAGCAAACTATCAGATAATGAGAAGACAACAACAGCTGTGCTTGGAACAAAATGTTTTTTCGTAAGTAATTATGGAAAAAGATGTGTTTTCTAATGGACATGAATATTATTCAGAGATTCACATTGCGTTCTTACCAAGGACAAGATATGATGTTCTGCTTTTATATTTTTAAGAGAGCATGTTTTTTTTTCCTAAAAGAAAATGAATAAGAAAGAAAAATACAGCAAGCTAGAAAACACCCATAATTTCACCATATTGCAGCTATGATCTCATTTCCCTTCCAGGTTGGTCCACAGGCAGAAACATGCTTTTCAGGGGGAGAAATGTTCTGTGTATATAATTCTGCAGCTCATTTTTACTTTAATATTGTATTATAAACACTTTCATGCAGCTACATAGTCTCCATCATTATTGCAATTCAATGGCTGCAAAGAATTCTGTTGAGTGTACTACAGTGTAATTACTTACTCTTCTGTGATTGATTATTTGGTTTGCTTCTAATTGTGTGCTATAATATATGCTAAACTGAACACCATACAGATAACTTGCTCTACTCTTACAGTTATTTTCTTCAGTACAGGAAATTCAAATTTCTAGAAGTTGAATTACTGGCTGAAAAGATATGAATGCTCATTTGTAGAGGTTTTCCTACACAATGTCAAATTGCCCTCAATTTACAATGATCAATTTCCATTCCCACCACCAGCAAAGGAGAGGCTTAGGTCACCATTAGTGTGTGTGTGTGTGTGTGTGTGTGTGTTAGCACTAGGTATTAGCATTTTTATACTTTCTTGTTAATTTAAAAATGCCTTTTTTAACGTTTGCATTTCTGGATGGAGAGAGAACATGAATTCTCTCCGTTTTTTTTTACTAATATTGCCCCTCAATTTTTAAAAAAAGTTTTTTTATTTATTTTGAGATGGGGGAAGAGCACAGGGGTAGAGAGAGATAGAGAGTGAGAAAGAGAGAGAATCCTATGCAGGCTCTGTGCAGTCAAAGCGGAGAGAGAGAGAGAGAGAGAGAGCGCACACAAGTGGGGGGTGGACAGAGAAAGACAGAGAGAAAGAAACCCAGGTGACTCCACTGTCAGCACGGAGCCTGATGTGGGGCTTGAACTCATGAACTGTGAGATCATGACCTAAGCAGAAACCAAGAGTCAGAAGCTTAACCGACTGAGCCACCCAGGTGTCCCACCCCTCAATTTTTAATCCTTATAAGTTTTGCAAGAATTTTCATTTTGTGCATCGATGAAAATCACTGGCAGCCTTGAATACACTGAGAAATCAATTTCCCCTTAAAAAGCCACAGAGTGATAGTGGTGGCTTTCACAGAGCAAAAAGAAAGTCCAAGAGATACTTCACATGCTTCCCTGAACAGAGAAAATTGGAAGGTGGCCGCCTGGCCTGGCAAGGTGAGGCTGCTTTCCTTGTAATCTCCTTACTTTTGTGGCTTTAGCTTAATCATCTGATTCTAGGCAAGCATAGATCTTTGTTCCTTTATAATAGTCCACACTCTTTTAATCGAGCCAGAGGTGACCCGGAAATAAGGACCTATCAGATAAAGAATGGCTCACTCAATCTCAAAAGCAATTATTTAGTCCATCCAGCAAATTATGGCGCTTTCCCACTATTCAAAGGTGGATTAAATTATTTTACAAATATCTGCATGTTACCGGAAAATACTACGACAGGCATTTCTTCTCTTTCCCCTTCTTCCAGGAATTTTTCTGATTACCCACAAATTCTTCTCCATAGAGACCAACAAAAGGCCAGAAAATTTCATTTCAAATGCAAATGAGATCAAGAATCTGTGCAGTTAATATACTTGCTCCAATCCTCTTACCTTTACCCCTCCTCTGCTACCACCTTGTCTGTTTACCTGAAATTCTAGACACATGGGAAGTTTATTGCGCACCTGCAGCCTTAAACGCCAACTCTGCAGCCCCTCCTTTTTTACAATTTTTAAAAAAGGTTTGTTTATTTTTGAGAGAGAGAGAGAGAGCAAGCCAGGTAGGGGCAAAGAGAGAAGGAGACATAGAATCTGAAGCAGGCTCCAGGCTCCAAGCTGTCAACACAGAGCCTGATGTGGGGCTCTAATTCATGAGCCGTGAGATCATGACCTGAGCCTGAGTCGGATGCTTAACCGGCTGAGCCACCCAGGGGCCCCTAATCATGGCCTCTCCTTTTTAATAAAGGAGGCAGAAATACTTAGAAAACACGGTTTATAACGGGAGTCTTCATAGCACCACCTTCTTGAATTGCACTTTGAAAAGGCGAGTGTCAATGCCAAATGGTGAAATTATTATACTTCACTTCCACCCACCACGTGTCCATTTTAATTTTATGAATATTGCAAATTATAACACTCACATTATAACCTCTGAAAGGGGTCATTTATGAAAGCAGTGTCCATCAACTATAAATTTTCCATGATGTTAATCAAATGGCAAGAACTAATTATGATGACTTCTAAGAAGAAGATGTGTAGGACAAACCATTAGGAGGAGGAAATGATATTTTTAGAAAACATAGTAGTTTCTAATTATGAGTGAAATGAGCTTAGGAAGATGGCTGCAGAAAGGCCATGAACCTGAGGAGCTCCACGGTCTCGGAGTACATGGTATACGGAGACTTGGCTTCCAGAGGGTCTCGCTCCATGGCGTTGCCGCATTCGGTGAAAGACAGGGCTGCATCGGCATAATTCACGGCTTTGCCAAATTTCTCAAACTGAAACAGGAAGATCACTTGTGAACACAATATTGCCTCTCTTCTCCCTCGTATAAAGGAATGGGTCCCAACCTAGGGCAATTTTGTACCCCTCTTGCCGGGTAACATTTGGCAACATCTAGAGATATTTCTGATCTTGAGCACAAGGGACTAGTTGCCGCAGGCCAGAGAGACTGCCAAACATTCCCCAATGCACAGGACAGCCCCCATGGTGAAGAATTACCCCGCCAAACATGCCAATAATGCCAAGGCTGAGAAGCCCTGATGGAAAGGGGAGTCGATGTATGACTTTGTAGCCACATGACACAGCTGATTTAAGGTTCTATTGTCATGACACTGAGGCTGGTTGGGAAGAGAAAAAGGCAGCCAAGGTAGCACGTGTGTTGCGGCGGTGTGATCGTGTATTTGCAGTACTGTTATTGTCATTTTTTTTTAGTGGCCCAGAATGGAAATCACTGCCTTGGCTAGTTTCTCTGCACTGAATTGATGAGCCTACTCATGGCAGGGTCCTACGGACAGAGCTTGTGATGAACTCTGCTTTTGATAAGGCTCCTGGACCACATCCAGATACAGTCTGTGCTTGGAACTCTCTGTGAGCACGTGGACACCACCCCCAGGAGAAGGGCAACAACAAATTGATGCTATTGTCATGAAAAATGTGAGGCTTTAGTGAGACTGTTGACAATAATCACATCACTTTCATTGTAAATGATGGTCTGAAATAGTGTGTCAAAAAGCCAAAAAATATAGCACTACTAAATATTTCAGTTTAGTAAAATTTTATTGCAAAAGGTTTTAGCCCTGATAATGGTCATGATTAAACTGACATAGACATACTGATTCCTTTTTTATGTGTAATGAATATTGTATATGACACTTTTATAGTGAGTATTTTATAACAGTGTTTAATGTTTTCAATTTTTGATAGTGGGATGTAGGAATTCCACTAATATGGAATTTTATGGAAAAGAACCGATATAATGTAGATTTAGCTGTTTTAATTTTCTTGTATACCTTTTATCAAAATATTTTCTTGTGGCTGTGAAGGTTTCAATTCCCAAAATGGCAGAGAGGCTGTCTCTAGCAAAGGATTAAGTACAACCGCTTGTTGTAAATGACTCTCTTTATAATAAATGTTCTTCAGGTTTTAAATATGGCAGGAATTCTGTGCTTTCCTTACTGTAAGCTATTGTGGAAAAATACTGGTTTCAACCAAATTCAAAGTGATTTTATGAAAACCTGTGTGTGTCTATGCAAATTGTCTCCTTCTTCTCTTCCCTTCCAAGATTATTTCCTTAGGTAATCCAGCTCTGACTGACTCTCCCACGGGGAAATTAATCTTTACATCCTCAGTTTTCAAAGTGACTTTTCATTCACAAACCCATAGCTGGAAGGCTTCTTAAAGATCTCCTAGCCCAAACCTCTCTTTTTTCCCAGAGGAGAAACTGAAGTCCAGATGGAAATTACATGGCCATAGTGCCACTCAGTAGCTAGGCCACGCTTTCTTCTTGGGGTTTAGTTTCCCCAACCATAAAACGAGGGGCTTGAAATATAGAGGGGCTTCCAGCTCTGGCACAGATATAAGCCTAGCGAAGATATCTTCCTCTAAATGAGTGTTTCTCCACCCTTTTTCCATCATTACTATCTCGCCCCTGGCTACGGAGGAAAGTATTTCAGATATGTTTTTCACACAGCTCCACTGCAATTTCAATGCCAAAAATGTACTCATTATCTCTTTATGTACTGTTGCCTTGGGGGTCACATCCATTGCAATGTCTGACTTCTTTACTTTACCCTCCAAACTGGTTTTTGCCCCCATGCGGGGGATGAAATGTCCCCAAATGAAAATGCATTTTCTAAATGGCTTAGGCCAAGAGTGAGTTTGGGGGTACACAGAAACACGACACTGGAAGGTAACAGAGTGTTAGTGCTTAATCACATGCATGTATCTCTGTGGCTCTGATGCTTTTCAGTTCTTCTAAATCTCACCTACAAGATCTCCCATGCCCATCCCACTTGTCCTGAGCCCATGGACCAGCTTGTCAAGAACGTTCATGTGCTCCCTTGCCCTGATTTTGACAGGGTCAACCTACGAGCACATCTCGTAGGTGCTGCTGTGGAATTGAGGACATGCCTTACATATCAGTGGCCTCCCATACAATGGTAACAAGCAAAATCTGCCCAGCATCTCTGGTGGAGCTGGTACCCAGGCTGCTTTGTCTGTTTCATCTGCAGGAGCAGAGGACAATAGTTTTCAAAGGACGATTCACACCACAGAAAGATTAGCTGTAGACAATACCTGAGCAATATGTACCATGGTGGGAAAAGGACAGAAAGTAGGGAAGCAACAGATGCAGCAAGTCACAGCGCAGAGACTGTCATGGTACTCTATCACAGCCCCGCCAGTGTCCAACACCGCAGATCCGCTAAGTCCTGGATGGATGTGATGCCATGTTGGAGGATACTATTCTCTTTCAACATAACAGAGTTGAACTGATACCTCTAGTTATGCTGGGGTTCAGTCAGAGGTGAAGATCCTGAATTGAGGGCCTTCTCTAGGACAGTGGAGAGTGTTAACGCCCATGCCTGGGTCCCAGTCTCAAAACTTCTGATTCCATTTGTCTGGGGTATGGCTTGGGCATCAGGTTTGTTTTAAGGCTCCCTGAAGAATTGTAACATGTGACTGGGACCCCCTGTTAGGAGAAGTAATCAGGGCAACTCAACATGCTGAGCTCATCCTTGATCTAGGTGGCCAAGGCCCTTGAGGCAGCAGGGCCATGCGTCCTCAGAAATCCAGATGACAGAACTTCCCTTCTCTGTGTTGGGTCCTCACCTGGCTGTAGCCCTCACTCTGGAGACATGTCATCGAGGCAGCATGGGGCAGAGGTTTTTCTACAAACCTAGGCTTCCCAAAACCAATTTTTGAGGCCACTTACCTAGCTTCCCATAACCTTCTCTGTGCCACACTGGTCCTGATTTCAGGACCAATGGGAGTTCCCACTTTCTCCAGGGCAGTTTCAAAAGTCATTTGAAAATTCACTCAAAAGACAACAATAGTATATGCCATTTAGCTTCTGAAGTTAGGGCAAGGGGAGGAAGAGCAAGAACATGGGTAATGGTAGGGCAACATGCTGCCAGGGACCTGGGAACTCTGCTGTGAGGAGTTAACCAGCCCCAATCTCCCTGTGTCAGACCAGCGAGGAAGTTTGACTTGTATGTTAAGTGCCTTCTTGGTTCCCCCTCAAAGCATAATACCATAACGGGAGGCAAGCAATGAGAGGAAAAAACCTACCAGTGCATCAGCTTTGTGCTTTAGCTTCTTAGCCTCTTGCATGTAATAATCAGCATTGTGAACCCTAAACAAACAAAACGATCTCTTTCAGCAACCAAGGTTTCATCTTTTCACTGAAAAGCCTGATTGTTTCACTATAAATCCATTCTAGTACAATGCCCTCAAAAGGGTAGGTGAATGCTCTCCCTTCTATGACAACCAACCCTGAAATAACCCCAGAAGTGGAACATGAAGTGCATAATGTGCATCAGGATAAATGACTGCCCCCTCCAACCCAGGCGTTCCATGGTCTGAAAATTCCACGGACCCAAAAGAACCTGGCTGCCTTTGGCACACTGTTCAATCTGAGGATATGGATAAGAAAGGGGACAAAGCAACCTAGAATTAAGCACCTGTCTTTGGAAATGGTAACAGAGCTCCATGATTAAAATGGGCCAACGAAATTTCTCAGTGGGGACAGAGCTGTGCATGGGGAGGAGGAGCTACTGCTAAGGTCCTAACTGTGGGTGACACGTGTAAGGTGCTAGAAAAGCCATACAGCCTCCACCCCCAATGCTATCTTTGTGATAATCGGGGGACAACATACGAGTCATCGAAAGTAAGCTTGGGTCTCCGGACGTTGGTGGTGCTGCTGGACAGAAGGGGCAGGGCTGCCCAGGATGCCATCTCCAGGTGACTGCTGTCCATGAGGCCAGTAGTGATGGTAGAGGTGATGGTGGAGATGGTTGTGGTAGTGGTTGTGGTAGTGGCTGTGGCAGTGGCAGTCGCAGTGGCCGTGACAGTGGCGGTGACAATGGCAGTAGCAGTGACAGTGGCAGTGGCAATAGCAGTGTTGGTGACCGTGACAGTGGCAGAGGCTGTCTTTTTTGGAGTGTCTCCATCCTGAGAAAAGGGACAAAGAGTCACCATAAGGTCCAGCTTTTTAGACCATCTTTTCGTATGTACTTTGAATGTCAAGCACATTAGGAAACAAGAGAAAGGAAAACAACGCACACAGCTGGAGGATAAATAGGTGACCCTGGTATATCACCGGCTTTTGGTCTGTGATGACACCAACCACCAAGGTAGTCAAGTGCTGTGATTACATAAGCCCCGTCATCCCATGAAGACAGCCATTGGTACATCTGGTAGGAGAGGTGGGCGGGGAGAGGAGGAAGGGGGAAGGGAGGGAAAGAAAGATAGAGAGATGAGCAAGGAGAGAGAGGACTCAGCAAGAGTGGGTGCAAGACTTGGAAAGCTTGTTAAAACACAGGCTGCTGGGCCTCATCCCCAAAGTTTCTCACTCAGGCTGTACAGGGTGGCCTGAAAATTTGCATTTCTCATAAGTTCCCAGGTGATGCTGATTCTGCTAGTCTGGGAGCCACACTGCTCTAATGAATCGTATTTGTAAGTCAAATCACCTTTTCGTGCAATGAATAACCACTTCCTAATTTATCTATTTGTTGTATGTCAAGTTTACTGAAGCAAAGTATATAAAGTGTGTTGTGCTGGTAAACCAACCAACCAAACAAACATTAAAACAATTTAAAAAAAGAATTTTTGCATTTATGTTGATGATGGAGTTAGGTCTGTAGTTTCCTTTTCTTGTAATGTCTTTGTCTGGACTGAGTGTTAGGATAATGATGGCCCTCATAGAATATTGGCAAATATTCCTTCCTCTCCATTTTTCTGAGAAAAGTTTGTATAGAATTGGTATTACTTAATCCTTAAATATTTGAAATAATGTACCAGTGAAGCAATTTTGCTCACAGGTTTCTTTGTGGGAAGATTTTAAATTACAATTTCAACTTATTTAATAAAGTAAGGCTATACTGGTTAAAAAAAAAAAAGGGTGAGAGAGAGAAGAGACAAAGAAAGAGAGAGAGAGATTGAGAGAGAGAGAGAGAGAGAGAGAGGGAGATTGAGAGAGAGAGAGAGAGAGAAGTGAACCTGATATGTATACGTTTAATAAGGGAACAGCTCAGAACTTTCACTAGGGTAAATAAGATACCCCAGTCACTGCAAAATACCAAATCCAGTGCAGCAAATAGCAGCACACCAGGCCTTGTATCCTGGGGCCAAGGCTGAATCTGCCCTTTTTTTCCTGAGGTCTTGACTGATGTCTGTGTCTATGTCACCTGAGGGCCTCCAGGATAGTGAAAGCTCCTCTTGACCAGATCAAAAACCAAATGGGTAAGAGACTTTGGGGCTTCACTCTGAACTGTCATTGCCCACAGAAAGAGTGGGATCCAGAGGAAGAAAATAGGTGGCAAGATTTGTAATCCTGTGACAGTATGTGTCATGAGACCACGTGCCCTGTTCTCATGGTAGACTCTGCCCTCTCTCCTTGGCAATGGTGAGATGATCCTGACTCTTCTATTTCTGGCTATGCTTTGCCATGGGACCTCTTCCTCTGTCTGCTCTTCTGAGTTGGTATCTCCGTAAAGTTGGTATCTCCCAAGGTTCATTCCTTAGGCCTCTTCTTTCTTGACTTTGGCAGGATTTGCCAGTCGTGTATGTACTGGCACAGACTTGACAACACGCAGACCACTGCCAAGTGGAAACCTCGATCTTTCTCTCTAGAGCTCTAGACCTACAGTGATCACCTCTGAGTCATTACCACCAAGATGGTCCATTAGTACCTCAAATTGCTCTGAAACCAAATTGATAACCAAATCCGTCCCCTCTTTCTGTTAATGGCAGGATGGTCTTCCCTGTTACCAAGGCTGGATTTCTCCATGTCAGTAAGGGCACCGTGGGCATCCCTGGGGTAGGAACACGGGAACCAGTGTCTCCTGACCTTGCCTTCCATCTGAGCTGCTCTGCTCAGTCAGCTTTATATATCTAAGTTCTGTAAATTCTTTCATTTCAAAAAATGATAATGTTCCTAAAACTCTTTTTGAAAAGACCTTCAAAATAAAATGAATTTCACAGCTGTATTTCATCTTTAATTTCTTCCTCTTTATTACCCTTATCCAATCAATTACAAAGTCCTATTCATTCCATCTCCCCAACGTTTCTCAAATCTGTCCCTTCCTCCTCTGAAGCCTGTAGCTTCTGACTAAGACCATCAGCCTCCTGGCTGGACCCCTGACCTCTGAGCTAGCCTCTCCAATCCACTCTCAATCTGCTGCTGGCCAGCAGATTTCACTGCCTTGCATCCAAATGCAAACCCAGGGCTGAGCTCCTTTGCTGGCATGTAAGGTCCTCCCAGATCTGGCTTCAGCTTTCTACTTCATCTCCCACTACTCATTCCCATGGACCTTCCACCAGACTCAACACACCTCACTTTCTTCACTGTCTTGCTTTGGTTCATGCGTAGTTTTAGTTGAAAGTACCTTCCCTTTATTACCTTTCTTTTTTTTTTTTTTTTTGCCTTGTGATAACTTACTTTTTAATTTTAAGAAATTATGGTAAATGGAGGAAATAGTGGGGGAGAGGGAGAAAGGCAAACCATGAAAGACTCTTGAATACTGAGAACAAACTGAGGACTGATGGGTGTTGGAGGGGGAGGGGGGAGATGTGCACGGAGGAAGGCACTTGTTGGGATGAGCACTGGGTGCTATATGGAAACCAAGTTGACAATAAACTATTTGTAAAAAATTTAAAAAAAGAAACATAAAAAAAAGAAATTATGGTAAAACACATATGACTGGCTTATTTTACCTAGCATAAAGTCCTCAAGGCTCATCCCTGTTGTAGCACGCGTCAGAATTTCCTTCCCTTTTAAGGCTGAATAATATTCCGTTGTATGGACAGATCCCATTTTGTTTATCCACGTCCTTCATTTCTAAACCATATTCATCTATTAAGGCCCAGCTCAACAAATGCCTTCTCCTCCAAGAAAACGGCCTTCTGTCTATAGTCAGAAGTGTGTTAATCCTCCTTGGCCCCTTTAGAGATCTGAAGTCTGTCTCAGTCCCTTCTCTATGACACCAATCACCATATCCACTTTATATTCTAACTCTTGGAGCACATGTTTCATTGCTTCCCTTATGTTGAGAGCTCTCTGAACACTGGAGCCATCTCTGATTTATGACATGGCTACCGTACCCCATGCCCCCTGCCCCACAGCCTTGTACTCCCAGTAATTTGCTGAGTGCATGAATGCATACCTGCCTTAGTCAAAAGGTCACCTTAAAAATAGAAGCCAGGGCACCTGGGTGGCTCAGTCGGTTAAGCATCCGAGTTCAGCTCAGGTCATGATCTCATAGTTTGTGAGTTTGAGCCATGCATCAGGCTCGCTGCTGTCAGCTCAGAGCCTGCTTTGGATCCTCTACCTCCCTCTTTCTCTGCATCTCTCTCTCTCTCTTTCTGTCTCTCAAGAATTAAAAAAAAAATTAAAAATGGAAGCCATATGGGAACATTTCTTATGTCCATGAAAATTTATCTTTTCCACTTGATCCAGGATTTTCTGATTATCAAAAATTCTTATCGCCAAGAGCTCACTGAGATGAATTTAATGAGAGGCTACACATCTAAAAATTGTTATGATGGATAGGGAGAAAATAGTTGACAAATCATTATGGATTTTATTCAACCCAAACACATAAAAAAATCAGAGCCTTCTAAAACTCCTAAGCCAACTCCATGTTTCTACTGCCAAAGCCAGATGGCCCAGACCAAACAGTGGAGTCAGCCCAAGATGGTCCCACTTGTCTCTATGGCCGAGATATGTGACAAGAACTCTGAAGCACCACATCCAACTGCACACATGGCATTGATGTCAGTCCTGGCACATCAGACTGGAAATGGCTTCATTCAGCCATGATCATGTAAGTAAGTTACATAAACATGTCCTCTGTCCACACTCAGGCATCCACTGACTCAATAAATAAGCCTTCATGCAAATGTGGAATATAGAAGATGCTGAGAGCATAATACTGAAAACATGTTGGGAGCTGGAAGAAGCCTTATAGATGATCTAGTCAAATTCACTCATTTTATGGACTCTAGAGGTTTCATAATTTGCCCGAGGCCACAGAAAACCCACTGCAGTTTTAGCACTATGAACCAAGTATTTTAACTCCTAGGCTAGGGCAAAAATATACTAGTCTTCTGGCTTTGCAGCCATTCACAAAGAGAAAGAATGACCAAAGAAGAGGCAATAGGTGGTTAGTCGTGGGAGACTATCATGGGAGACTCCAGTGATTTCCTTAAGAAGGACAATCCATTTCTGGGTGCAGATGTAACCATATTTATTAGGTTTCCCTAGAAGCTTTTAGCTCTTATGGAAATGACTTTGCAGATTCTTGTAAGCGTTACCATTGTCATAACCACAGCTATATCAAGCACCTAATTCTTTGTGCCGACATACCAGGCCCTGTACAAAGACAATTGCCTAGTATGGTGTATGCCCTCCCAATGCTTGCAGTACAGAAGAGCGCCAGTTGGAGTTTACAATATTAATTACACCTGGTGTGAAAAATAGGATTGATAGTATAATTCTTGTTTAGACTAGATAGTTTATTTCTAACAAAGTCAGCATTTTAAAATGTGAATGCAAATAGTATGTTGGCACACACATATACATGCACAAATTTCATATGGAAAAGGACTATTTCATAAGGAGCAATTTTTCTATACTGGTGATGAAATTTGCATAGATATGTATGCCATGCCAGCCATGTCAGATGATGGAGAACTTTACATAGGGGTCCTTCAAGCTCAGAGGCCTCATGGCTTTTCGTGGGAGTGGTAAATGAGCATTTTGGTTCAGGGCCCACCACACTGGCATCAAGACATTCGAAAGATCATTGATTTTCACATAACTGCTTTTTTTATATCATGCTTCAAGGAGACTAGATGCATATGGATGCTACATCTGCAAATACATGGAAAAGCAGATGCATTGGTCGTTAATATTCACTGGTGACACTATTGTTCATGGCTTCTGCACTTCAGGTACCTATACCTGAGACAGATGGAAAGACTGGGTGGATGTGCAAAGTGATACAGAGTCTCAAATTTCTATGCTAATGGAGCAGCCATGCAGGAAATCCAAAGGGCTGGATAATCCTTTAGCTGGATTTAGAACCACAATTGTGTGATTTTTAGCAACAGATACATCTTTTAAATTCCATCCTTGACAGCCACTATTTTAAGCATAATTCACATGTGCTATGCTGGGTGGTGGAAAGATGTAACTGGGGGTTCCAGCTCCAGTTCAGTCTTCTTGGGCAATCCCACCCCATCCATGTGTTCGTTAAATGATCGGCACCTACCATGTGCCAGATGCTGTGATCAGTATTTTGGAAGCTTCCCCACTGCCAAGACATGAAAGCATTTGACCAAATGATATACAAGGCCCTGAGTTTCTGCATAATAAGCTGTTTGGTTAAGTAAGACTGGAATGAAAAATTCATCCTATGTTAGAATAATCAAGATTTGAAATAATGGGGAGTTTGTGTATTTCTGCACACACATTTGTATCTTCTATCTGCCTCTTCTGCCCAAACCCCTGTGGTCCCTTCCACTTAGATAAGCTGGGTCAACTTGTTTCTGCCTGATGATTATAATATTTATTCCAAGATGCTTACATTTACGGATATCCCTTTGAAAGTAGCACAGAATTTGCCTTCACTCCTCTTAGGTTTGGTAGATGTGATCTGTCCAATCAGAGGGATGTTTTTGTCTTGACTGAAGGGACCATTGGTGCCACTGATGTTTCTGCGGCGTGGAGGATCCTCTGGCAGTGGAGAAAGTGGCGGAGGAAACAGCTTTTCTTCTTTCCTTCTATTTGCTCTCCTGGATGAATTGTTTCTGTATAAACAAAAAGTGTAGGGTGTCATAAAATTTTGTCTCTCTATTATGGCTTTTCCCATGATGCTGGTACTTTCAACGTAAGTGATATTTTAGCTGATGGTCTTTTGCCTATGGCGAAGAGTATAAATATAAAAATGCACATAGATGTAGATATCTATAGAGAGATATAATTATAAATAAATGAAAATGTATGTATCCAAGAATAAACACATGTCTTTGAAGCAGAACTCCATGAAAAATGTAAATGTCTAAGGGTGCTACAGTGTGATATTTGCAACCTTTCAAGATTCCTCTTAATTAGATTTTTATGGAAAATCCAATGCAGACTTTAATCTCGTCATTTTTTAGGATGGTTCCCTACTTATTTTGCCCCAGGACTTTACTGCATAATCACACAATGAATGGTACAATAAACAATTAGTGGGGGGATATTTTCTTAAGAAATAGTATGCTTGTACATTACTTAGCTATCAATAACACACTAAATGCTTTTGTGATATACTGCACACTGTACTTTCAAAATGTTCTATGCCCACACTGAGGTGTAAGAAGCTCCTGACCTCAAGCTGTTATACCAGAGAGTACTGATGTGCTCCACTTTACAGAACCCATTTGAAACCTATTTTGTTATATCGCCACAAGATATCTGTAGTTCTAGAAGTACTCCTGTGCTTTCAGACTGATTTATCTGCCCATTAAATGGGCATCATCAAATAGACAGAGACTTCAAATAAAACAGAACAACTAAAACCTTATGCTAGCTGCTTAACATGGTAATTGGGTCATGGATTTTCATTTTAGTTACTGTCTTAGCCTAATCAATGAAGATTACTTGAATTTTAATCTTTTCTTAGACAACTAATATTGCACTGTGCAGCCATTTACTTTCCATGATTATTGACTACAATTTTCAATAGCAAATTAAGTCAACGAGAATTTATGTTTTCCTCTTGGTCAATTTCAGTCAGTGTCTAGAAATATAGATTTACAATATCTCAAGGCAACAAATCAAAGATGAACAAGCATTCAAGTGGTTTGATTTCCTGCAATGGTAGCAGTCAATGAAGTCTGCTCGTTCCACTTCCACTGTGTTGCCCACATTTGCCAACTGTAATAATATTTGCCATCTTCTCCATCTTTTGTTTCATAAATGTGGCCCTGTGTCAATTTTTGTCAAGCAGCAACATTTCTAAAAACATAACTGCTTCTGCCATTACATCAATTAGTCAAAATGAACTAAAAAAGATTTGCCAGCAGATTTAAAAAATTGCTTTGATGTGGAGAACCATTTTCAGATAGCTGTGATGCCTGATTAAAACAATGGTGAACATATGGATTCAGACACTCGTGCACGAGGAAGCACCACACACATCAGGCCACGATAAGTGTACTCAGCATGGAGGTATTGGACTTTCAGGTATTATGTGTGGAGGTATGTTAAGCATTGCCATGGCATCTATGAGAGGTGAATGGTTCATTAGCCATGGCCACTCCTCTGCTACTTGAGCTGCCTGAGAAGGCAGTGAGGACTTCAAGGGGCAAAGCTATTCCCTAGAGGCATTGGATTTGCCATTAGCTACTACAGTTGGGCTAGGCCTTCCCATCTGCCACTGGACTCAGGATGCTGTACACAGTCCAGCCCATTCTGTGTCGTGGACAATGGTCACCTGGGCCCTTTTCCATCCATTTGCTAGTGAGCTGGAACCATGGGGCTTTTAATAACTTCCTTGGTGAAGGATACCCAGGGAGCATGTTCTAGAAATCACTCTGTCACCATTATGGCATCTTACTATGAGAACAGTTTTTGATACTATGGGCACGTCTTGGTGTTAGGCCAGAGGAGGACAGCAGACAAAAGAAGTGTGTCCCCACCACCACTCAATGCTTCAGAGGCCCTGCTGATGGTTCAACCTTCTGAGGAGGTGTGGGGTGCGGGTGGGGTTCTGCCGGGCCCTCCTGCTGGATGACAGGAACCACAGCTGTCATGGCCTGGTATGGCAGTCTTGGCTAAGTTTAGAACATTCATTTAGAAAAGTGAATGTTGTCGGGGCACCTGGGTGGCTCAGTCGGTTGGGGGTCTGACTTTGGCTCAGGTCATGATCTCACTGTTTGTGGGTTTGAGCCCCGCGTCGGGCTCTGTGCTGACAGCTCAGAGCCTGCTACCTGTTTCGGATTCTGTGTCTTCCTCTCTCTCTGACCCTCCCTTGCTCATGCTGTCTCTCTGTCTCTCAGAAATAAATTAAAAACATTAAAAAAAAAAAAGAAAAGTGAATGTTGTCTCATAGAAATTTCCAAGGACTGGGTTTGGAGGGTCGACAAGGCACAAGGAACAGATGGAGCAGATTTGGATTTGTTTGATGAGCCTAAGAACCTTAGGCCCTTTATGAATGATAAATGCTACTAGGTAAACACTGCATTCCTAACGACTACAAACGCAGAAAGATCATAAAGACCATGAGTTAGAAACACCATTTTATGAAGAACAAATTCAAATTATTGGACATTTACTGAATAGTTGGTCATCAATCTTGCACGAGATGGGAGAAATATCAGGTCACTGGGCTGCTTAGGGAGACTGGCATTGGAGACTGACGGTTGTGGGAATGCTTCCTGCCTTTTCCTTGAGACTTCAAGGAGCCTGAACTGGTCAAAGTCTGGGAACTGGGAAGGTAGTACCATCCAGCGACGCCATTTTAGTCTGTCCTCCAGGAAAGGAGGAGGGCCATGGAAGGACCATCTTTGACCACTGGGGAAGAAGCATGCTTCCCCACAGGCCTGGTTCACTCTGAAGTGAAGGGCTCAGCTTGCCCCATTGGAGTGGCCGTTAGTTCTGAGAAATGCCAAATATGCAACGGGATGTTTTGGAGCAAAGTTATACCCGGGATACACAGGCACCATACAAAGCGCTATGGAGCCTCTGGGAAAGGGGCAGCTTGGGGCCCAAATCTCCTTATTATACCAACTGTGTAGAGTGGTAATTGGCTTTTTCCAACCTCTCCTCTCAAAACAATAAGGATCTAAACAAATGTAAGCTGCAAACTTATTTCCAACATCTTATGTGTGGCAGATTGATGCCATATCACTGATGTTAAACAGTAATCTGTGAAATCAATTGTTAGCAGCAGTTAGCCAGATTGCCTCTCTACTCTGGGCTGCTAATAGGCTCCAAAACTGGTCTTTGATGGAAGTAATCTCTAATGTTGAATGAATTTATGGCAATAATTATCCAGACGGAATGGTTCCAGTAGCCGACGTGACTGTTAGTTAAGTGATATTTATAAGATGGAAGAGTTTGGTCACAATGCTTGGTAGCAACAGGAGGCAAAACTTGTTCTGGGAAAGCTGGGGCCATCTGAGTGGGGAGGGGACAAGGGGGCCTTGTGCCTGACTCTGGCCATTTATGCAAAGAGGGAGAGGTGGAAGGGGCACCAGCCCGTTGGAACACATGTATCCACAGCTGGCTTTCCCTGACACACAGCTGCCCTGGAGGAGGTCAGCTCCCACGAGTCCCTCATCTCTCTGGCCTCCTCAAACATGTCATGGTTCTGGCCTCTGAGGAGTTCAGGAGGTACCTACTAGTCCTCAAGCTCTGTATTCAGGTTAAGTAATGGCACCAGAGAGGAAGCAGCAGCTGGGCATCCTCTTAAGGCAAAGGGGTTGTTTTCATCATTATCGAAACTGGAAGTTGCCCAGAAGCAGGTGATCTGCTTCAAGTGATGGGTGCTTCTTGATACTGTCCCTTTTTAATTCATTTACTCCTTTTACTCTTCCCTTAGTGCTGAAAAGTTCACTTCGGTCCTCCATGTGAGCTAGAGTAAAGAAACATGCCTAGAGGGGCGCCTGGGTGGCTCCGTCAGTTAAACGCGTGACTTTGGCTCAGGTCATGATCTCATGGTTTGTGGGTTTGAGCCCTGTGTCGGTCTCTGTGCTGACTGCCAGCTCAGAGCCTGGAGCCTGCTTCAGAGTCTGTGTCTCCCTCTCTCTGACCCTCCCTGCTCACGCTGTCTCTCTCTCTCTCAGAAATAAATAAAAAACATTAAAAATTTTTTTAAAAAAAAGAAAAAGAAATATCCCTAGAAAGCTCATGGAATCTCCCTGAATGTGGAGCCTGTATTCCACCCTCTATCACACCGTTGTTAGAGCAGTGGTCAGGGACACCTATCAGGACTGGACTGAGCGACTTCTGTTTTCCTACTTACTATCCATCTGAAACAGGACCCCTGTCCCCACCCCCCACCCCCCAAAATAGTCTTCAGTAGACGTTTCTGAAGAATCTGAACAATCAAGGTGGCAAACGAAGCCAGGGCAAGACACTTACTCTTTAGTGTTGGGAGGCTTGTGGGGTGGGGCTGGTGAGATGCAAGGGGGCAGCAGGCAGATAGCTGCAGCCTCCTCCAGACGTGGCTTCTTCTCGGGGATTTTCTCTGCAATTTCCGTTGGCTTTAATGGGAAGAAAAACACAGTGTTTGAAATACGTGGCACATACAGACATTTAAGAAGCATGAGCGAGGGAGACAGTTTGCTTCTATTTTAACTTCTAGATTAGCCAGGGGAGTTAAACGCACATCTTTGATCCGAAAGAAAAGCAATCAGCCTTGCCCAGCTTACTCCTACCAAATAGTTGGCATTTGAGAGAGTCGAGCTATGACGTGACCCTCTGATTAAAGACTGAGTGGCACAGGTACTCTCCTACCAAAAGCAAAGAGACTCTACAATTTTCAGACTCTTCTCCCATCAACAATGCCCCCACAGAGAAGTCGCAGAGAAATTAATATCATAACTCCATCATGGCATGAAGATGTCCATGCAGCATGGGGACTGTGGGTAACACATCAATGTCACTCATACCATCAACAACATGCAAGGCCATAGGGCATGTGCAGGACATGCCTGGGCATGTGCTGTCTCTGAAGGTGTGTGCTTGCCCCTGGCTGCACTGCCATCATTCATAAGAGTGGGGAAACGGTGACAGGACAAGAGTCCCCAGACTTTCTATGACAGCCATTAAAAGTAATATTACCCAGATATCGCCATGAGATGATGTTACTCTAAAAAACTACCCTGAGATCTGGGGATACAACAGAATGAGCTTATTAGATACAAATTCACTTGCCTAGAGCTATTTGAAATGGGAAGAGCCCATTTTGGGTTTTCCCTTTGGATGATAGATTTTTTTTTTTAAAGTAATTTCTATACCCAATGTGGGGCTTGAACTCATGATTAAGAGTTGCATGCTCTACTGGCTAAGACAGCCAGGCATCCCTCTCCTTCTGATGATAGTTCGTAGGACTGGAATTCAGCCCTAACCTCTCACAGGTGAGGTTTCCTCAAGTCAGGCCAACCACACAGGTGAGGGGACCCAGTGGGCTGGGCAGACTGTGTATCTGCTAGGAACCAGGATAATCAAAATATCACCCAGGTGCAGGGATACTGATGCATGTCTGGGGAAATTCACAGAGGATGCATTTTTGACCTTAGGAGCACTTGGGTGCCCTGCTGCTGCCAGGGTGGGGACTGTGGGGTGTGGACGTGTGAGTCCATGAAAGCAGGCACCGTTTAAGGAGCGCATCCCAGGGATTGGCTGCCTGGGGCAAGGCAACGCCCTTCAGAGTCTTCTTTCCTATACATCATAATCCCTTTTGTGCCATATGTGTTACTCTTCATACTGGCTGCCAAACTCCATACAATTCCTAACACTTCCTCCCTGGTCATGTCAAATATTGCACTTCCCATGGAAAGCATTATTGCCTTCCCCAAAGACTGCAATCGGCTGCCATGAGCCTCCTTGCGAATGAGACTCGATATCAAGTTTGCCAACAGACAGCCACTGCTCATGGTCACTCGGCAGGCCACCGAGGACAGCTTACCTTGTGCTTACGCTTGCCCTTAGGGGCAGGTTTTTCCACAGTCGCAGCAGCGATCTGGCGCTTGGGCTTCGATGCAGTCTCCTTGTGGTCTGGCTTGGCTGGTGCTGTTTGCAGCGTGTTGTGACCGGGTACTCTAGACAGCAGGTCAAGGTCAATCTTCACCCAGAGATTTTTCAGGTTCTCGTGATCTCGTAGAGGGGACAGAAGCTCAGTTTGCATGACAGGGATAGGTGAAAAAGCTGGTTCCTCACTATTGATGGATATGTTGCTGCTGCTGCTGACCAAGGTGCTGAGGGTCAGGCTGGCGCCACAGGTTTCCTTTGATTTGGCAGAATTGCCCCCAGAAGCAATGCAAGGAGGCAGGACTTTGATCTGCAGGGTCTCTTCCTGATCGGTGTTGGAATCAGATGTAGACGAATCCGTTTCGATGAATTCCCGGGACTTTGGCACGATCTTGCCAGGCCCTCTGTACTTCTTTTTCTCGGCGGCCAAGGGAATGTTTGGCCTTGGTTCCTTCCTAGGGACTGGTTTGTGGGCAGTGGCTTTGTTGCGGCCTCTTGGGGGGTCAGGAAGCTCCATGCTTTCTTTTTCTTTGGGGGTGCTGCTGGTAATATTTGGTTTGGGCCAGGTAAACTCGTCAATGCTGGTGTTCTTCTCGACTTTTTTGGGCTGTTTTTTTCCAATTGTCCTTTGAGAAGCTGTCTCAATAGTAGTTGGCAACTTATGCTTCAAAGCCTTTGTTTCTGGAGTTTTCTGGGTAGGCCGTGGACGGGCTTTCTCCCTGATAAGACTGAGGAGAGGCCTCTCTTTGGGTTCAGCCAGGACCTGGCTGGGGTTTGTCTTCACTTTGATCTGGACTTCCATTGGCTGGATGATTGGAGGAGGCACAGACACTGTCTCCATGGGCGTTTCATTTTGGCCACAAATAAACGACTTGTTTTGGGATGTCACTTTGTTAAGCCATTTATCCAGCTGCCACTTGTTGGTTGAGGGCGGCTCAGGCTGTGGATGAGAAGCAACAGCAAGAAAGAATTTCACCTCTTTGAAGAATCTAGAAGGACCTCCAGTACACCAAGTGCTGATAGGAGATGTGCATGTTAAGTGCCCTTTCACACATTTAGAAACACACCCAGAATCCAAATTAATCAAATTATCCAGATAGACAAATACCCCACAGCCCAGCCCCGATCTACTTATTTCAACAAAATTCTACTCCTCTTCTGAAAACATTCTCCACTCTAGCGAGGAAGGAAAGAATTCTTCACAGAGGGCTTTTCCAGGGAAAAGGGAGGCCTGGCAGGGAAAACTGTTCCCTAAATCCTTTGGTGGGACTCATTGCCCAACCGCTCACCAGGAGGCAGAGGTAATGATCTCGGGTCCTGAAGAGCCATGCATGTGTGCCTCACATGTAATTCAAAAGGAAAGGCTTCCTATCTCCCAAAGTGCCAGTGCCTCCTATATGATGCTGTAATTCACTGCAAAAAGAACAAGCCTTTTCTATTTTTACTGAAGGATGAAAAGATCTGACTTCCAAAAACCCACTGCATTTTCCTCAGCATATGGGCAATAACCAATTTATGGGGACATGCATGCAGACATTAGTGTCCGCTGTTAAGCCATGGAAATGATGCGTACAATTCAGGTGCTTGATTCCTAACTCTGAATTCTGCCTGTTGAACTAAAAGAGCCATCATTTTTATTAGAACTGCTCTTCTTTTGAAAGCCATCAGCTGAGGCTTATGGCACCAGCCAACAGTGGGTGACAGAATTAAAAACACTTGAGTAAGTGGGATACCAACCCGCACAGGGCAATGGCAGGGAAGGGTCGGGGAAACTGTATTGGCTGCCACTGTGGATGGTTCTCAACCTCTCAGAACTTTATTCTCTAATCTATAAAATGGGGGTAGGGATAGCGAGGACCCCATAGAATTGTTCTGAATATAACATGAGAAAGGGCAGGTCAAGGGCTTCTCATGGTGCCTGGCACTTGGTCCATGTTCTGATTATTACAAACAAGTGTCTACAGAGCCCTGGATGTATCTGCTTGCTGTATGAGGTGCAGGCTTGGGGGAGCTGAGGGGTTATTCTGACTAAGAGAGGAAGGGAGGTGAAGGGTACATTTTTTTTATTTTGAAAGTATAATTTTGGTATTTTATGGAGCTATGTTAAATGTGTTCATGAATTATTATCAAACACACTTGGAGGATGCAAATTGAAATTCAAAAAAACCTGTCACATGTCTTGAGTCTTACTTGCCAAGTGGCAATTCAGCACTTCAGCCTGGAGTAAGAGATAGTGTCCCCAGGGTCAGAAGTGGGTGTTGACTGGCTCTCTCAAAAGAGAAGTTGCTAGCCCAGGCATCACTATTCTAGGTTTTACACGTGATGAAGCTTGAGGCTCAAAGGAGCTAAATGAGTGCCAGGGCAAGAAATGTCTGTCTTTAAGGGGCTGTACAAATCCATGTTTTCGAGGGAAAAAATGATGTCAAATACCCAAATACTTTCCTGAAGTGTTCACTGTGCTGACAGTGTGTGTCTGTGTGCGCACACACGTGTGTGTGTGTGTGTGTACACGTGTGCATGTGCACGTGCACTGGGAGTGCCGCCTGGGTGACAGTGCTTCACTCACCTCTGGAGTGGCTGCACGAGGTGCCTCGTTGGACTCGCTGTCAGTGGTGCTGCTTTCAGTGTCTGAGTCTGACTCGGAGCTGCTCTCAGAGTCACTGGAGCTGCCAGATCCCCCGCTGGCTTGCACTGCAGGCGGGGGCTGAGGAGTGGCCAAGAGTGGGCTGAAAGAAAAATGACATCATCCATTGCCTCATGTAATCTCGAGTCAGCAGGCAAAGAGCACCCCAGCAGCCACGTTCAGCATAAGGACCAATGATCTGCTGAATACAGGCAGAATGGAGCACGCCATCCCATTCTATAGATGGGAAATGGGAGGGTCGGGAGGCCTGGTGAGCGGCTAAAGGTCAAATGTGTGGCTAAGTTCCTAGCGTTCTGTCACACTGCGTTCCTAGTCAGGAAGGTCTTGCCTTCTGCATTCCATGTGAAAACTTTAAATCAAGGTTGCATGCCTTCCCGATACAGATACAGATACCACATGCCATACACAGCCTTACATTCTTAACTGTCCCATGCTTTTTTTTAGTTGAGATAGTTTTTCATTTTTGGGTGCCATCTTGTTCAGAAACCCAGAGGTTTGTCAAGGAGCTGTCATCTCAGTTATACACAGTATAGTTCTCTCATCGAGGATGGGTGAATTCGACCCCCATTTGAATCAGAGGAAACTGAAGTCCCAAGGGAGGAAGGCTTGCCTCTGCCCCCCAACTAGTTGGAGAAGTGAGGGGAGAACAGCAACGGCAGAGGCTCTGGGAAGCATATTCCCTGTGGGGTGCCCAGCACCCAGCACCAAGGTGACCAGAGTCACATTTCTTGGCTGCCTTCATCCTAAGTTTTGTAAACTCTTTTATAACTCTTCTTCTATAACTCTTACTCAGAGTTATGATCATAAAGGACTGAACAAGTCTAATGCTGGATTTCAAATGTGTAAAGCTGAGCAAGCAAAGCATTTGAATATCGATACCATTTGACACTCGGCCTTTAATGATAATCAGTCCTTTTCCTTAATAATTGTTTGCTCTCTGTGCCCATAACATATCACCCTCCACTGCCTCTTGGCATGTTGGGCTATGTCATTGTCCCCTGCCCTTGGGCTCAGTGTCAGAAGTGGGGCTCCAACCTCAGGGAGCGGGAAGGGCTCTCATCTCCCCATCTCATGAGCCCAATACCCTCTTTGGAGGGAAGTTTAATCATGGTGAGGCCAGGGCCGGGGGCCAGAGCATGGTCCCTGCTGAACCCGCGGGCCGGCCCACCTATCTACTAAGGACACACTGCCGCTGATGCTCCCAGCTCCCGGCCTGGCTCCCCCTCTCAGCTCAGTCAGGAGAGTCCAGTCCTAGTTCCGGAGGGCATCTCATCCTGTGGTCCCTCCTTCAAACTGTAGCAAGAAGGACCTCAAGGACCCCTTTGCCGAAGACTCTGGGAGCACAAAGCATTGTTCCTTGGCTGCCCCCATCCGCCCCCCTCAGCAGTTGCTATTTTTTCCTCCAACATGAGAGCTCCTGCCTGCTGAGTTGGAGCCATTACTCAGCTGCTGCTTGGGAAGGAACAGGATCCCTTTTAAGCCAGCATGGGCCCCTTGTCAGTCACTATCCAGTGCAGAGAGCCTTTTCATTCCATGTGCCTGGCTTCCCTAAAGACTGCCCCTTTAATCTCCCAGGTAGGTATTTTCTTTCATATAGCAAAGCTCATTTTAAAATGCTATCTGCTAAGTAAATGCTATCCGAAAGTACATTTCTCTGCCAAATACACCAAGAGATTAGGGGAAGCAGAGGAAATAGGGGACTGTATCCCCTGGGAAGGTGCATGCACGTATGTGTGTATGTGTGTGCGTGTGTGCCTGTATGTGTCCCGGACAGCAGGGATGGGGCCCTACAACTCTCCTTAAAGGCAGTAAAAACTATATTTATGCAAAGCACCCTCTAAATGTAATCAATTGTTTTTGTCTTTGGTTACTAAATAAAGACTGAGGGAACATATCTAATGAGACCAATCCAGATGTTATGCTAACTTGGTCTCAATTCTCCCCAAGTACAGTTTTAAGTCCAGCATGTAGCATCCACTGGCCTGAGCTGACTGGCTGCTGGACTGCAATAAAGTCGAACTCATACTTACGGTTTTCAGGTGAAAGTGGCTACCTAGTTTTCTTTCATATCTGTGCATTCATTTCTGCCTTCTCATAAGACTCAGGTCATCCTAGTATTACCAAACTCGACTCTAGATTTACTTTGGAATATTTCTGGATAGTGTTTCCACTTACTGGATTATTTTTGAGCAACTGCTTTAAGAAACAAAACAGTCTCAGGGATTATTCCTGTATAACTGGATGCACTGAGGTGATACACATAAGGCACAGATGTCTTATTTGCCAGAATTAACTTATTCATTACATCACAGTAAAGCTTCACAGACTTAGTTTGAAACTTGTATGTGTGCATTTGTACACAGGTGTTCCTTATCCAAAGCACTTTGAAGGGGAGAAGAATTTTGATGTTCAGATTTTTAAAATTTTACATGAATATACCATATATACCAGATATATATGTATATATGTATAGTGTGTGTTTACATATATATATATATATATATATACACATATGTATATGGTATATGTATATGTGTGTGTGTGTGTGTGTATGTGTGTGTGTGTGTGTGTGTGTATAAAATATGTCAAGTGGGATCTGGGGAAGTACCCTTTCATAAATCTCAAAAACTCATTAATATTGCTACAGTAACATTACCAGTTAAGAGGAATAAAAACTTTAAATAAATAGCTGCACATCAGTTGAGGTCGGGTTCTGTCATTAAATGAGTTTGTCTCAAAGTTACTGAAAATGACAGCTCTCAGGACTTTATCAATTTCTGAATTTTGATTAAGGGATTGTGGATGTGGACAGAAACCACATATGAAAAACTGACTCTAACTATATGTATAAATAAGTATAGATAGATATAGACTTGAAATAAAGACTATTTGAAACCTCAGAGTAACCTTGACTGAGACCCAATAAAATGAGACTTGAAATTATTTTCCCTAAGACTTCTTACAGCTAAATCTATTGCTGTGTTCTCAGGAAGGACTCCACGGCCAGTCACTATTGACAATGACCCCTTAAGGGAAAGTAGTGTAGAAAGAACAGGAATAGATTCATCAGCTTTTCAGATCCACACTGATGAACATGGATACTAGGGAGCGAGAGGGAAGGTGGACTTGAATTCAGAAAGGACACAAAGAGAACTCAAACTGGGGGTGAAGGACTTGAGCATCTTAATGAGAAAGAATTGCTTTCTCTGGGCAGTTGCACAGTTGGAAATAGGGAGAGCCAGTGTCTGTGGGAGGGAATAACAGTTGTTTAAAATGGAAGCAAAACTGTTCTCTCCAGTACCTTCCTATGCCTCTATTATCCATCTGCTGTTCCTGGGCTTGCTGGAGAATCTGGTTGTATCCAGTGTGCTGAGGAATGTAAGCCACATATTTGAGTCTGTCTGACCCTCACTTCCTCTGGGCCCACCTAGCACCGAGCTGGAGCAGCTCCCAGGAACAAAAAATGAATACAAAACCGAAACGCTGTCTTCACAAGCAGTACAAACATCAATATCAGAATGACTGGCCTAGGGCCACATTCTTGTCTGGAATTCATGGTGGAACTTTCAACCTGGCAAATCATCCCAGTATTTCACTTGCAGGTCTCCACTGAAACCTGTTAGCTGTGCAGCTAGTTAAAGTCCCCCTTCTGCTACATTTATTTTCATACATTGCCAGTTTATTTTCCAAATGTATATTAAAGTGGCTATGAGTGAGGCTAGCCCATGCAATACTTGATTCTGCCTAGGAGATGAAGGACTAATGTGCAGTTTACACATTCTTCATTCACCAAATTGTATTAGAATTATTTCCATGCACCATTTCCTCTCATATTTTACTAAACTGCTTTTAAAACAATGCTAGTGATTATGACAAAGATAATGTGTTATACTAAAAATCATTAACATTTGATGTACCAAACGGTCTAACTCCAGAGTCTGTAAATATTAAAACTGTGCTCTTGGACTTCACCCCAATGCAATAAAACTTCTCAGAGGACCCACATTTGTAACAACTTCAAAGTCAGCTGCTCAACCTTTCCAGAGATCAGATTCTGCTATTGTGTTCATCGGGGTAAAAAGCCTTCACTGAATAGGTGAAGCCTCATTTTAACCTCAACCCCATTTGGTAGGTGTTCCTGGTCACAGGCCAGACTGAGTGCAAAGGAGCTGGCTTAACAATTCAAAGACCCTAGTGGGGAAATGCGGGGCTAGGGAAAGGGATCAAAGGGCAGGCCAGTGGGCAGGAGTCTAGGGGGCACTGACAATGCCTTCTCCAGGCAGAGTTGGCGTTGGTGTAAAAGGCTTGAGCATACCAAGGGATAAAGGCAGGTTTTAAGTGGCAGTCCAGGCACCTTAATCTCTAGATGTGATAGTCTTTCTATGCTTACACTGACTGGTTCTTTTCTGCAATAAAGGCCTCAGGTCATGATACCATAAGCTAGGGAGTTCCAAAGCCATCTGAAGGAATTGGGGGCACTTTGCCTGGAGAAGACTCTGAGGCAGGGAGGAGAGTGTTCCTATGCTGATAGTCTTCAAAACCCTGGAAGGTCTGTCCTGTGTGAAAGGGGGTGGGCTTGTCCTGAGGGCCTTCCCGGGTAAAATTAGGACCAATGAGCTAGAGATCCAGTCTGGAAGATTTCACCTCAATGTCAGGAAAGAGTTTGAAAAATCTGCAGCAGGGGCTGCAGGTCAGGGGCACCTGGGTGGCTCAGTCAGTTATGTGTCCTACTCTTGATTTTGGTTCAGGTCCCGATCTCACAAGTTCATGAGATCATGAGCCCCATGTTTGGGATTGTCTTTCTCTCTCTCTGTCTCTGTCTCTGTCTCTCTGCCCTCCCCCCCTCCACCCGCTCATGGTCTTTCTGTCTCAAAATAAATAAATAAACTTTAAAAAAATCTACAGTTGGTCATAGAGAGTCGCCAAGGCTTTGTAGTCCCGTGAGCTCAAAACCTTCAGATGACCAGATAGCCGGCAACAGAGAACATGGTAAAAAGATTACTATCATGGGACTCAAGTGGGCTTGGATGATCTTTAAGGGGTTGTCCAACTCAAAAGATTCTGATCCTTACGAAAGTGCAGTGTATAGGAGATTTTAAGGGAGACTTTTTAGGACTGTAGACAAAGTGTATGAGATGTCTGCACAATTCAATGTGCTCCTTAAGGCTGCTCTTGGCAACACTTTATCAGTCACAGAGCTCTTGTGTGAGCCTTAGAGGATTAAGGCTGCATTTCTGTGGGGCTAGTTTATAAATCAGACTTTTCACTAATTCAGATTAACAGCTCCCAGAAAGCTAAACATCTGCATCAGTGCTGATTCTAATCCTAACTTAACTGTAAATTCCTTCCTCAGGAGATAAACAGGGATGATGAATTGGCCATTCTGCTCAATCAAGCTGTGTGGGCACCAAAAAAGAAAGGTTCCAGAATGGATGACAACTTTTTAGTGGGAGATGTACATGGAAGGGCTCCAACCAGCGAAGGTCCAATGAGTTACTGGTCTTGGCAACATATTTTGCAAGGCCCAGAATGTGCCAAAGGCAAGCAGCATGAGATGTTTGATGGGGAGTCCTGTATTATTAAACCTTTGTCTTTAGTTGAGACTTGTATGAATTTCAGCAACATGACTCTTTTCCAGTTTTATAGGGATCAAACGTCTGTCTACCAGATAATTTGAAATGCTTCCATATTTGAAGTCATCATTAAGTTGTAAAGGGACAACCCTGGGGCAAAGGAATCAACATTTCTAGCTGATCTTACCTCTCTTGCTCATTTTCCTCTCTGAACTCAGGGTTCCAGAACTGGAACAATATATCTGCCTCACCACACTAGGCCACTAGAGGCAGATACTCTGAACCTTGAACCTATCCCAGCCAAGGGAGAGGAGGAATCCATTTTTAGTCTGATTCAGTAGTTTTGAAATCTACCCTTCCCACCTCAGAAAATCCATTTAGCTCCCTTTTCCAATAGGGAGTATATGCAGAGGCATAATACATAAAACAGATAAAGGCAGAGTTGCCCTGGTGGAAACGGATGGGGCAGGAAGTAGGGAGAAGGTGTTTCCGGTAGTGTGTCCTCTTCTCTGGGGTGGGTAGCCCCCAAACCCAGTTTAAAAGTAAAATACTTCATACCCCAACATTATCACCAGCAACTCAGGATTAAGCAACTTTTGTGTTAATGGACCGATGCTGTTGATGAGTGGACAGGGAATCACTGTCCAGTTGTAATTCAGGCTACATCAGAGTTAATCATTGCCCAATGTGTGCACACTGGGTGTTGCCCTTTTGTCTGATCCTGGTGTTTGAATTGGAATCTGTTCAACTTATTTGCAAGGAGTAATAAAGAAATGCACACCTATCTACTTGTACTCACTTACACCAGCAAGTTACTGAATGTGACACCGTTTAAAGCCCTGGCCGACTGATGAGAGCTATGGTTGGCAAAATAATGACCTCCTCAACAGTGTCCATGTCCTAATCCCTAGAACCTATGAATATGGTACCTCATGTGGCAAAAGGGATTTTGCAGATATGAATAATTTCAGAATTTGAGATGTGGAGATGACCCTGGCCTCGATAATCTGGGCAGCCCCCAGGTAATCACATAATCTCTGGGAGGCAGAGCTTGGTGTCAGGAAGGCACTAGTAGATTACTGACACAGCAATGGGTGATGAACTTCTGGAGAAGCTGTGAGTCAATCATTTGGAACTTTCATAAGGAGTGGAAATGCCTATTTGTTCTTATTTACCTGACATCTACTTCCTTTCTGAGGTGATACTGATGCATGATTTTCCCAATGGCTTCTCATAATTACATTTGATTTGCAGCCAGTATGGTTTGGTTAGCCTTTTTGTGGACTGACCAGACCCAGGCCTTTGTCTTCTTTTCCTGCCTGTGGCTTCTCTCCATTTTCAGGCTATTTCACACTGAAATACCTACGTTTCCTCTACTGTTTTTTTTTTTTTTTAATTTTAAAGATCTAATTGGCTAATAAGATTCATGAATCAGGCAGTGTCCCATCTAGCCAACAGAGAGTTCCCTCCCCTACTGGGTTTAAAGAAGTAGTTTTAGTCTCGTCGTAAGAGCATGGGATTAGAAGTCAGAGGATCTCTTGAATGTCATCTTGGATACTTGATTATTGTGTGATCTTAGACTAAGCATGTAACACAGGGTCTCAGATTCTTTGTCTGTAAAATGGGTCTACTATATCACATAGGCAGTGAGAAGACCAAGTGAGCACATTTAGTTGAGGCTTCTCGAGCTTTAGTGTATATGCAAATCACCGGGAGACTCATTAACATGCAGACTCGAATTAGCCAGGCCCAGATGGGGCCTAAGTTCTGTATTTCCAACACACTCCCAGGTGATGCCAATATTTCTGGTTGCTGGGCTGCCCAGAGAGAAGCGAGCCTACAGCCTACATGGGCTACTCAGACATAACCTGCTGGGGCAAAACATAAGTTGGTGAATTTGAAGCTGAGGGCAAATGCACCATTTTGAAGTAAACTGTGGATTCTAAGTTTCCATAATTATTATGTCCTCCATTAGCAACAGATACATTTTACCACCTTATGCCATTTTAAATCTAACCTGGTCAAGGGGCGCCTGGGTGGCACAGTCAGTTGAGTGTCCGACTTTGGCTCAGACCATGATCACACGGTTCGTGGGTTCAAGCCCCTCATGGGGCTCTGTGCTGACAGCTAGCTCAGAGAGAGCCTGGAGCCTGCTTCGGATTCTGTGTCTCCCTCTCTCTCTGCCCTTGTCCCACTCATGTGCTCCCTTGCTCTCTCCCTCAAAAATAAATAAACATTAAAAAAAATCTAACCTGGTCAAGGTTAAGCTTCCTTTGGGCAATTGTGCCTGAAGACTTTTTATCAGATTCTTTCTGATAGGATTACAATCGTCCTGAGGGCTACCTGCCCACGTCACTAGTTGGCCAAATGCACGATTGTTTCCTCTGAATGTGGCCCATGGATCACTGCAAGGCTCAAAGGTGGCTTACCACTACCCTCACCAAGGGTCAGGGAGGCATTGCACTGCAGGAATGGCCACGGCGGGGCCCCCAATTTCCTTGCATCCTCTCTTAATCTTCACGACAGTTCTGTGAGGTAAACCCTTTTACTACTTCCACTGTATAGCTGACAACACTGAGCCTGACTACCAAACAATGTCAAGGTGAAAAATAGTTTTAACGATATTATGGGACAAAATTCAATGTGCGGCTTCAAAGAAATGAAAGAAAAAAAAAAAAAAGCAAGGTCTCTGGCTTCTGCCTAACTTAGCCTGAGGTGCAACAGCACCATGATGCCAGCATGCTCCCAGGAGAGCTGGTCAGTGCTGGCTAGTGGGCCAGCTATGTCTTGAGAACATCACACTCTGCATTTTGGAGAATACACTGATATTTTAAATTTTCTGTAAATAAATTAAAAGCCACACAGACTTTTCTGATAGCAGTCAGAGCTGCTTCAATCAAATAGCTAAACAGGTGGAAAAAACCATATACAGCCAAGTATTTTTGTCCCTTTTGCCTTTAAAGTACATTTTTAAAAAATGTGAGTGAGGGAGAGAGCAGGCAAGTGGACGTGAACACCAACTCCCTTGAGCCCTGGTCTCCAGCAAAGCAGAGAATGATTGATTGGCAGTTCACATTCATAAGGATCCCAGAGAGGGCCAGATGCCAGGAATCTCTAACAAGGTCAAAGCCTTCCAACAAAGAATTCCATCAGTCACAAATCGTAGTTGATGCAGGGTATGTGCTCTAACCATGTGACTCAAACCCAGAAGATGCTTCTGTGCAGGGATCTCTTCCCTGTATCCACAGAACTGGTCTGGAGATGGGCAGAAGAGCCTGGGTAGTAGGCAAGCTGAATGTTCTAGGAGAGTACAAAGCAGGCTGGAGATAGGGGCAGAGCAGCTTGACCCAAGCCCCTGCCTTTTTTTCTCACTTGATGTCTTCTTTCTGTTGCCCATTTTGCTTCTTGATTTGGTAAGTAGGCATCCCTTTTCTAGTGTCTCCCTAGATTCCATTTCTTCCTTGATGTCTCTCAATGCCAATCTCCTTATCAGTACTGTATGCACCCCCTCATGTCTGATTAGTTACCGTATGTATCACAGACACTTGATTTAGAGGGTAAGCTTCTAAGGCAAGAGGCTTCATCAACACCCCCCAACACACACTATAAAATGCTTCATGCACCTAAGACACCCTAGAGTAGAGCACTAAAGAAATCTTCTCTGTAGATCTCTGGGAAGATGGTCCCTGGAACCATGCACTGCCTACTATGTCCCTATGGTCCCAAAGGATACTTTCATCATTGGACCAACAAGACCAAAATACTTTTAAGTGCAGAGCACTTGATAATGTTCCAGCATCTTCACTCCCATGACTGCATTTCGTTGCTATAAGAACAATGAGTGGGGTGTACGTGGAGCAGGTATCCTCCCCACTTTGCCCACAGAACTCCAGGACCTCTCAGCCAAAGTCATGTGGTTGGGGGTCTGAGGGGGGATTCATGAGGCTATTGTGACTGTTTCAGCAATGCCAAGTATGCCTGAGGAAATGAAATGAATCAGGGATCCACTACAGAACCCACCATCGTCATCATATCAAAAGGCGACAGGAACACAGAATTGATTTCAAAGGTTTTCTTCAAGTGACTGAAGGAGACAGTCTGGAAGAATGTGATGTTGGAAACACTGTAGGCCATCAGTGCTTTATGCCAGGAAAATCTCTCTCCATTTGACTCCAATGATAAACCTCCCAGAATCTAGAGGAAAAGATTTACAACTCATAGCAGATGACTCTTCCATATAAGTGAATACTTGGTGAAGATTAAGTAGGGGACATTTATTTTTTTTAATGTTTAGTTTTGACGGGGGCGGAGAGAAAGAGAGAGAGAGAGGGAGACACAGAACCTGAAGTGCATTCCAGGCTCTGAGCTGTCAGCACACAGCCTGATGCGGGGCTGGAACCCATGAACCATGGGAACATGACCTGAGCCAAAGTCGGATGCTTAACTGACTAAGCCACCTAGGTGCCCCGGTAGGAGAAACTTAAATGCCCTTTATGTTTCACATCATTGTGTTTTTTCAAAAATTGCATTTGTTTTTAAATAGGTAGTAAACATGAAATTGATTTTAAAAGATTCTGAAAGGGGTACAATGAAAAGTAGATCTTCTGACCTTCTACTGCCCCATCACCCAATTTTCCAAAGTTTCACTGTTACCATTTCTTAGGATTCTTCCAATCATACCCTATACATTTATGAATGCTGGTAGGTGTGCTTTTAAAATAAATTTTTTAATTATAAAAGTAATACCTTAAATAAAACCTGTCCTGTATGTGAGATGGCAGGGAATTCAATGAATAGGATTCAAAGTCACATACATAATTTCTAAAATAAAACTCATTCAGTGCCTTTACTAAATGTGCCTTCATAATGGTGCCTGGCACATATTATAAACATCAGCATTAAAACATTCAAGGGAATGGCAAAATGTACAACTTGCAAAACCACGACACATAACCCTATGCAAGAGGGCAGGAACATAACAAGTAACCATGAGGAATGGAAACTGCTCAGACAGCCCTTCTGGGTGGGACTAGACTGCAGGTTCCAAATCAGGAAACAGTCACTGATCTTCCTCCACCATGACACTTCTTAAAGATGTGGTCAACACGTGCTGGTTATGGGGCTCTTGGGTGGCTCAGTCAGTTGAGTGTCTGACTTTAGCTCAGGTCATGATCTCAGTCTGTGTGTTCAAGCCCCACATCAGGCTCTGTGCTGACAGCTCAGAGCCTAGAGCCTGCTTCTGATTCTTTGCCTCCCTCTCTCTCTTCCCCTCCCCTGCTCACTCCCTCAAAAATAAACAAACTTAAAAAAAAAAAAACAAACATGCTGGTTATACATCCTCACTCCTAGAAACTTCTATAAGCCCAGTAATCAGGCTTGGTGACTCTTTGATCTACTGAAGCTGCTTTCAGTGGTGACCACCAAGCCCGGTCCTGCCCACTTCCCACTGCAAACCAGGGGTTCTTTCCTCACTCTCCTTGACCTTGCTCTCTGTTGGACTAAAAGCTTTGACTTCTTTGTATGTGGCCCCAGTGACCACATACAGTACGAGATCTCTTGGTTTTAGAGTTCACAGAGACTCCCTCACGGGTAGATGCACTCTTCTCTATGAGATTTGCCGAGATCTGCGTCCACTGCCACCCTACCTTAGTGACGGTTCTTATTCCCCTCTATTCCCAGCACATCTGCCACTATTGTCTCCTCCCTCCTCCCACACTTCCTCCCATGCCTTTGCTTAGCCTGTTTATTCTGTCTAGAATGACACTTCTTCCTCCCTCTTCTGCTTACTTAAATCTTTATCTTCTAAGCTCAAATTCAAATAACATAAGGTCTTCTCCAATGACTTTAATTCTCCTTGATACCTTCCTGTTCTGATTTCTTTTCACTAACTGCATCACCATTTATTATTTATTATTCTCAAATTATATCATCGGGCTAACCTTTTTGCCTACCCAACTAAATTGTGCACCTCTTGATGGCAGGTGCCAGATTATGCAGTCATTTTGTGTATCTTAAGGTGCTTAGCATAACAACTTGTGTGCAATATTCTTGTTATGAAAAAATGCTCCAAATGGTCTCATAGTGAACAGAAAGTCAGCACAAACAAGGTCATGTGGTAAAGAACAATACTTAACTATGAAATGTCTATGTACCGCGGACTCTCAACAGAAGGCAATACTTCGGCGGGACCACACAACACCAGAACATCCTGAATCAGAAGTTCATTTGATGAAAATAATTAAGCAAATGCTTTGCCTAATGATAGATTTGTAACCTTTCAGCTGGTTGGATGGATGCTAGTCCCTCACAGTGCCTGCCTCTCTTTTCAGCTTCAGTTCCATGGCAAAATGCAACTTCCTTGGATGGACATTTTTAACGTACTTGCTATTTAGAGAAACAGTGCTGATGGGTTGCAAAGTGCACAAAGTGCACCTGAACATAGGAAATAAATGGTGTGGCTCTGACTGAACAAGAGTGCTGCACATACACGCAGACCTCCCTATTCTTAATTAAAATGATGATTCCGTTATTCCAATTTGTGTGAAATGTGAGCTACTCTTGTCATATCATTTTGATACATTAACCAGTCCAGTCTACATCGGGCTTGATATTAACTCCCTTTCAACTTGATGGTTTTTCTAGTGGCATAATTAATTCCCTCATGGAAGAAAAAATATTCAATCAATTTGGGATTAAATATGAGGTGGAAGGACTTTCACAAAAGATAGAACTAAATCTCCAAGCCCACATGCCTTGCTAATTATGACACACTCACATTAAGAACAAGAAGGTGTTCCCTTCCCATGATAAATGGGCTTGAAAATCCTCCCCAGCGTTTACTATAAATCACAAAGACCATTAATAAACAGGCAGGAAAAAACGACAGTTCATACAAGAATTCACTCCCATTCTTTGCCTAAGACTATCAATGTCATATTTAAAGCTGACATCCGAAATCTTCTATACAGAAGCCCTCTGAATCAAAAAGCCCAGCTATTTTACAGAGAATTTCCTATGCCTGTTATTTTCAATGACAGCCAAGGAACCACTGGATCTTCTTAATCCTGTAATGCTACCTGCCCAAAAATCTCGCTTTTCAGATAACAGCCTCCCTTCTCATCAATGCTAAATTAAAGGAGATCCAGTGCAAATGAGAGAAGAAGAGGGGACCACACTTGCCTCATTTTGCACCCAACTTGTTTTTGACATTGAGAGCAGAAGTCTGATCATAGCCACCAGCAGTAAGATAGCTGAGTATAGGTAGCCTTACTCAACAGTGACTCTTGTATATGAAATGGCAGGGTTTATATGTGAATCTAGATCAACAGCAACAAGAATGGCAATCCCGTATTACAAATGAACACAGAGCCACTAAAAGCTGACCTAGAAAGAAATGGAAACAAACTTAGGCATTTCTCCAAGAACTAGCAGGATCTGTGATAATGACAAACAGGCTGGTTAGTAATAAGGTCAGGGTGTTTGGTTTTGTCATTAAGAGGAATCTGTCATGTGGAGAAATTTGTCATGCTGAGACTTTGGGAAATTCAGCAATTCCAAAGAAGGTGGAGATTAGAATAAAAAGGACTTTAAAAACATACAATTAAAAATGCCTTCTGAGGCTAAGCAAATTACATTTGTGCTCAGCAGAAAGATCTGGGAATGTGCATGTCCCAAAAGTTATGTCAACAGAAGGTCACAATTATAGTGGTCCCCCACCAGCTAAGCCCAAACAAAGGTACATCTTAAGATTTACAGTGAAGACAAAGCATTCACAACTTAGGGGCCTTAAACACCCAAAACAAGAAAGATATGTTCACTTGCAAACCACAAGAGACATGTAACTTTTAGTGAGCTGTGACTACGTTTTCTAGCCTGATGGTATCAATATCTCAAATCCCATTGCAACATCCTTGTTCCATTTCCAGGAGTCTACCCTGGTCTAGCTTCATGATGACAAGACCTTGGTACACTACTCTGCCAATTGGAAACGTGGGCCAAAAAAAAAAAAAAAAAGGTGTTGGGAAAAATATTTTTCAGGAAAGTTATATGTTAAAAAAGTTCCCTTTGATGACAGTTATGTTCCAATATATATTTCAGACAGCTATGCCTAAATTCAAGGTGTATGAATGAGAGAGAATGTGTGTGTGCCCATGCATAAGTGCGTGTGTTTATGTGTGTGAGTGTGTGTGTGTGCATGTGCCTGTGAGTGACAGTATGTGCAAGTGCGTATACATCAGTTGGCTAAAATCTAAGATGGCTAATACCAAGAAAAGCAAAATGGCTTCAGTATCAGCTATTAGCTGGCTAAGGACAGAAATGCTGACTTCCATAGTACATCCTAGGAATTAGACACTTAATATAGAAGATATTGTTGCCAGTCAAGGTTTATATTAACCCCTATTTGGGCTTAAGTCGTGTTTTAAGAGGATACACAAATGTACATTCACATGTAATGAGGATCAACTATTACTCAAGTTCTCATCATATATTAGTTTTACAAATAATATATAAAGGCAAAACAAGTCTGAAAGAACTGAAATGGTGGCTATTTTTCTATCTGTTGGACAAGACTCATTAAGTAGCCAAGGGAAATGTGGACTCTTTCAGTTAGCCATGAAACTCATGAACACTGATAGGCTTCTAATACACGAAGACAACTTAAGTGTTCTGCCAACAGATGAATGGATAAAGAAAATGCAGTCTATGCATTTACAATGGAATATTACTCAGCCCTAAGAAAGAAGGAGATTGTGCTATTTGCAACAACACAGATGAACCTGGAGAACATTATGCTAAGTGAAATAAGTCAGACACAAAGAAAAGCACTGCATGTACTACTTATATGTGGAATCTAAAAAAAAAAAAAACGCCCAGCTTATCATAACAGGGAGTAGAATGGTGGTCACCAGGGGCTTAGCAGTTGGGAGAAAAAGGGACACATTGGCCAAAGGGTACAAACTTTCAGTTATAAGATGAATAAGTTCTGGGGGTCTAGTGTACAGCATGATAACCATAGTTCATAAGAGTGTATTGTACACTTGAAATTGGCTAAGACCCAGTGCTCATCCTCACGGAGCACTGGGTGTTGTATGGAAACCAACTTGACAATAAACTATTTGTAAAAAAAAAAAAAAGAAAAAGAAAAAGAAAAAAAAAAGAAACTGGCTAAGAAAGTAGATATCAAGTATTTTCACCGCACACAGAGAAGGTAATTCTGTGAGGTGTTGGATTTGTTAATCACCTTGATTGTGCTACTCATGTCACAACGCTCATGTCTATGAAAACAACATTGTGTACATCCGATTTGTATGATTTTTATTTATCAATCATAGTTCAATAAGGCTGGCGAAAACTGACAGGCTTCTAGTTGATGGTAGGACAATGATCAATTCCTGGTGTTGGAGCTATGGCATATATAGAATGAAGCTACTCTTCTAGTAGCACAGATGATCTAGCAGTACAGACCTAGTGCCAATGATCTCTTTGATATTTTCAATTATGTTTTTATCTTGTCAAGAGAAATAGTAAGTCATAGAGTCACTGTTCTTCCCTCTTTCCTCTTCCTCCTCCTCTGCCTCGTTTTGGCATCTTACTTGTAAAAGTCTCGTTATTCCACGTAATATTTTCCACTTTTCATGGCCTTTTCTTTCTGAATTGTATTTTAAAATGACTCAAGAAAGTCCACTTTTAAAAATGTTTCCAGTATATGTCTTTTTGAGTTATTTGAGTCAATTTAATGGGAAACATTTTCCCCCACGTCCCCCCAAATATCTTATATGCTTATAACAGAATAATCTATGAAAAATAACAAGTCACATATTTAAAAGTTTTCAATATTTGTATTTCAAATAGTTCCTAAATTAACTCCATTCCAGAATGAACAGGGAGAATGAACCCAAGTTCCTATAGTTTGCATGTTATTAATGTTCCTATAGAAGGGTAAGAAAGGGCACCGGCGTCACCTGAAACATACAGAGATTTTAGTCAATGCTTCCCTTGCTGTGCTCTTTCTTTAGAGACTGCATCTTTGGGAGCCCATCCTGCATTAATGGTGTTTCCAAGTTGTACATGGATATGCAAGAGGAGACCAAAGCAACTTTTGCTCAGTGATTTTACTTTCCTTTAATATGATAGCTTATACACTGTGGTTTATTCATTTATTGGTCTGATGGTTTTTATGAGTTGTGCTTCAACATAGGTTATTTTCTAGTATCGTGTTTTATAAAGATATGGAGAATGTAATATAAGTCTGATACAATTATGGTTATGTGCCACGCAAGACAATACTGTAAATATGAGGAGAGTCTGAAAAGCTGCTTAGCAAAATGATCTTAACATACAAGGCAGTGTGAAAATGTAAGAGGAATCTATAATGACGACGAAGATTAGCCATTTGCTCTCTAACCTTATTTACAGAAGCAATCAGAGGTATTCAGGTCGAGTTAATGACCCTGTCTCCAATTAATTCAATTGTCTGCAAACAACACTGGTGCAGTGGCTGTCTCAAAGTCTGACACACAGTCTCAGAGGGAATACATAAGACTCCATTAAAAGTGACAATAATAATGCATTTATTACTGAAACACTATTGTATTATAAATAAATTCCTCATGTTAAATTATGCTCCACGCTTTAACAGAAATTCAATTACTGAAATAATAAAAAGATGGTGTATTTGCCAAGTGCTTGGACTATAATTTGGCTGCTTAGTTACCAGCGGTTGGCTGTTTTGCAATTTTTCCTTCATAGACTATTTCTTTTGAATAAATGCCAGACTTTTTCATACAAATTTTATGAACAAGTTGCAAAATGAAATTTTGAGCTTTTGAATCCAATTATGAAAGACATAACTAAATCTATTATTGAAAAAAAAATCTAGTAAGCCCTTTCTGCCGTTGTTCAGAACTGGCTGGTAATTGAGGTAAGCACAGGTGCTGCTCATTATGGACCATTGTGCACCATCTGAATTCTGGGAGCGGTGGAATTCAGATGGTTTACACTGTTTGTGTGAATAACAAACAGGCCTGATTCTGTGCTTGTTTGTACAAGCTTGTACACAGCTCATTTGGGACTTCGAAGACACCTGCTTACCCTTTTGAAGCCAAAACAGTATCATTTGTGTTCTGGCTATCCTTTCGATGACAAGTTTGCAAAAGCAACAGATTTTGTGCTCTCCCTTCATTCCCATCATCTCCTCCACTGTGTAGTCACTTCAACACATCCTTGTCTTCAGTGATAAGAAAATTAGTTGAGTCAAGCTATAGCAATTATCCAATGACAGGAGAAGACATAGGCAGAGAGGAAAGAACGAGGTCTTCCCGTGGAAAGATGTCTTTGCCAAACGAAATGTCTGAGGTGGACTGGGGATGTGGCTTATTTGCGCTTAGGACTAGATTTTTCCTCTTCTTTCCCTTTCTTTTACCTTTTCTTCTGGGCTCTCACATTTATTTTTCTAATGTCTAGTCTCACTGTATTTTCCGCCCTGGCTTTATTGAGATATAATAGACGTAACATCGTGTGAGTTTCGGATAATGACATGACATGCTCATTTGATATACTTATATATCATGAAACGATTACCACAATAGGGTTAGTTAACCCCTCCGTCACCTCACATAATTGCAGTGTGTGTGTGTGTGTGTGTGTGTGTGTGTGTGTGTGTGTGGTGAGAACGTGTAAGATCTGCTTTCAGTCTCACTGTCTTCAGGTGGCTCACCTGAAAGCAGAGAAGAGAACCTTACCATCACAGAGACTTGCTTCCTGCTTTCAGAATGCAAAAGGAAAACTACTCTTTTTTTTTTTTACTGTTATTTCAGTAATTTTTATTTTTTTTATTATTATTTTTTACAAATAGTTTATTGTCAAATTAGTTTCCACATAACACCCAGTGCTCATCCCCACAAGTGTCCTCCTCCATGACCATCCCTCCTCCCCCCCACATCCATCAGTCCTCAGTTTTGTCAGCATTCAAGAGTCTCTCATGGTTTGCCTCTCTCCCTTTCCCCCACCATGTCCGCCCTTCTTCTCCCCTTGGTCCTCTGTTAAGTTCCTCCTAATCCTCCTATACGTGCACACATATGATATTTGTCCTTCTCTGCCTGACTTATTTCGCTCAGCATAACACCCTCAAGGTCCATCCATGTAGCTACACATGGCCAGATTTCATTGTTTCTCATTGCCATGTAGTATTCCATGGTATAGATAAACCACATCTTCTTGATCCATTCATCTGTTGATGGACACTTAGGCTCTCTCTTAACTGTGGTCTCCTCTCCCATCCCACAGGGCCACAGGCCAGCAGGCATGAGTGCCACTGGCTTGCCTGTCCTGCAGTCCTGAGCTCCTGAGTAATGTCACAAGCCAACCTGAATATTCTAGCCCTGCAGTAGCTTCCCGGTGCTATGACTAACTTTAATTTATTCAATGGCTTTGCATATTCTCTTCTTTAACTGAGGTCTTACCTGCTAGAAAGCGAATACCCAGAAAATATGGAGTAATGAAGCAGTGGCTCTGTTGCACAGCAGAAAACAAATCTTGATTACTCCAACTCTGGGTTCCCCCAACTGCAGCCCCTCCAATCTCACCTCAATGACTACCCATAAAAGGTGACATTCTAAATCCTGTGTCTGTGAATACTTATGGTGAGATTTTGACTTCATATGAATCCAGGAAATAGGTGAAGATGTGCAGAATGAAAAATAAAGAGAAGAAATTATGGATGCAAGATTTTAGTCTTGCTGGTACAGCCACTCCAGAAAACAGTATGGAGGATCCTCAAAAAGTTAAAAATTGAACTGGCCTATGATCCAGCAATTACACTACTGGGTCTTTTCCCCAAAGAATACAAAAACACTAATTCACAGGGATACATGCACCCCTATGTTTATAGTAGCATTACTTACAATAACCAAGATATGGAAGCAGCCCAAGTGTCCACAGATTGATGAATGGATAAAGAGGATGTGGTATATATACATAATGAAATATTATCTAGCCACACAAAGAGTGAAATCTTGCCATTTGCAACAACATGGATGGAGCTAGAGGCTATAATATTAAGCGAAATAAGTCAGAGAAAGACAAATACCCTATGATTTCATGCACATGTGGAATTTAAGAAGCAAAACAAATGAGCAAAGGGAAATGAGAGAGAGAGAGAGAGAGAGAGAGAGAGAGAGAGAGAGAGAAACCAGGAAATAAAGACTTTAACTATATACAACAAACTGATGGCTACCAGAGGGCAGGTGGGTGGGTGGGGGAATAGGTGAAACAGATGATGAGGATTAAGGAGCACACTTGGGATGAGCACAGGAATTGTTGAATCACTACATCGCACACCTGAAACTAATACAACACTGTATGTTAACTATACTGGAATTTAAATTAAAAACTAAGAAACAAATATAAATAATTTTTAAAAAGCTTTTAGGTTTGAAAGGTCTACTACAAGGCATTCTAATCCACCCACAGTGTTTACAGAATCCGGAATATAATTCTTCCAATTTAGCAAACACTCCACTCCAAGCAAGGTTCTAGAGAAGTCTAACAGCGAAACAGAAGAGTCAACCCGAGCCCACATGCAAAGGCACAACGGAGTATTTCCCAGCGCACTGCTAACTTGACACTTCGTCACACTTCTATTTACCTTGTCCATCAGGAAAAGTTATGGTCATGACAATGCTTAATAAAGCCAATCAAAGTAGCAATCAGCCAAAGAAAGTTTCTGCATGTCGGACATTAAATATGACTAATGTGGTTTGACAGTGCTCCACAGAAGGCACATTGGACTCTTACCTTTTCCCTTATCATTATCACAGAAAGAGCAAGGTAGAACTCTGCAGGAGCATAAATAATTTGGAAACCCTCACAGACAATATTCTACTGTGTGTCTCATTTGCACTTAAAAAAAGCTGCCCTACAGACCTTATGTACTTTTAAGATTTATCTGAAAGATACATGAAGAAGACTTCCAGCCAAAAAAAAATGTACATATTTAATGGAATTAGATCTCTAGGCAAGAAAATGTCAAAAGAAAAGGCGAAATATTAAAGCGAATGCGAAGTGCTCCTTTCCACAGCTTTCCCCCTTTGATAAATATCTTCTGGGATGTCATTTACTAGAAAGTCATGATTTTACAAAACGAAAAAAAAAAAACCTGAAGTATAAAGTATACTCTCTTTATTGCTGAAGTAAGTTGCTATTTTCTCATTTCTCTCTGAAATCTGCTTTTGTCAGCCAGAGGCCTTGATATTTGCCTTTATATCTGCCTTTTTATCATTGTTATTGGAAACATGGCAATTATTGTGAAACAGTCAAATTGCAGGCAAGCTTCTGATTACATGGCAGTGGCAGAGATGGGGCCCTGTGCTCATGCAAAGTCCTCATCTCCTTTCCAGCCTCTAGGAGGCGAGTTCACCTGACACTAAAGATCACAGGGTTGTGGGGGAGGGGCGAGTTGGGTCTTCACCTGAAACTGAAGATCACAGACTTGGGGGAGAGGGGCCTAGACGGCATCAGGAGGGTGTGGGATGAAGTGACACGGACTTAGCTTGTCCTGGAGAGCAAATAGCATCAATAGCATTACCTCCGAAAATGAGCTACTGAGATAGGGGAGGATGGTAGGAATATCAAGGTTGAGCTTGGAAATACATGAGAATGAACAGATTATCTCTATATATGGAATATATATATTCTATATAATATATCAGCTCATTGTGAGCCTGATCTGTAGATCTGAGAGAACAATCTGTAGCTTCTAAAAAGCTACAGCTAAATCTAATTTCAAAATCACATTCTCTCTCTTTTGACTTCAATGCCTGAGAGTAGGACCTACAGAAGTTATTAGGATGTGGCACATATACGTCTTGTTTTGTTCAACACTCTTTCACCAAAGTCTTCTTTCATCACCATTACTACTCACATTATATGTAGTAGTGATAATATGAATAACATTTAACGTAATGGAGTTCTTAATACACCACTTGTCCAAGGCCTCACAGCCAGTGAACGGCTACGAAGCAACGATCCTGCCTTTTGGTTATTTTTCTGTTTGTTTTGCCGGAACACATTTTGAAAAGTTCTGTTCTATTTCTGCCAATCGTTCATCCATATGTGTATTTTCAGAAAGATCTATTGGAGAACAAATACTAAAGTCTTTAAACATATGCTTTCACAAAATTATTTGCAAGCTTCTGTAATGACAATTGAAAATGCATAAAGCTTACGAATTATTCTTTGCTTAATAGCGACGATGACAGCAGCTACTATTTATTAGGCTCATACCGTGTGCCAAGTCCTGTGCACTGCAATCTCACTTAGTCTGCACAGCAGCTCTGAGGTGCACATGCTATTAGTCTCCTTTTACAGCTGAGGAAACTGAGGCTTAGGGAGTGAAGCTACTTGCTTAAAGATCCCATTCCAAAAGCTGTGATCTTTTGCTACTGTGCTATCCTGAAGGGGTTGAGGATTAATTCCCATATGTAATTTAAATAAAATACCCCTCACCACCAACTAGGTTTCTGGTTTAGTAAATAACCCCATCTTAAGAGGCAAACGGCTTTCTCCTAATAATTTCATAATGACAGAGCAGAACCATAGTATCATAGCATCATGTAGTTATAGAGGACCTTGAGGATTTATGAATCCATCTCTCTCAATTGTCAGAAGAAGAACTGAGGCCAATCAGCAGTATGTTCAATGAGCTAAAGGTCATGTGTGTGAGTCAATCAACCTCCTAACCCCTCCTCCCTTGATGAGATTGGCTGTGGACAGAGAGCTGATGAGTACAGACAACCCAGAGAGGGAAAATATTTTATTTACAACAATCAGCAAGAGCTGGTTAGTGATAGGCCACAAACCAGGTACTTGACTGACTCAGTGGTTTCAAAACGTAAGAGGGGCGCCTGGGTGGCTTAGTCGGTTAAGCGTCCGACTTTCGCTTAGGTCATGATCTCGCGGTTCGTGGGTTCAAGCCCCGCGTCGGGCTCTGTGCTGACTGCCAGCTCAGAGCCTGGAGCCTATTTCAGAGTCTGTATCACCCTCTCTCTCTGACCCTCCCCTGCTCACGCTGTCTCTCTCTCTCTCTCCTAGAAATAAATAAAAAATATTTAAAAAAAAAAAACAAACAAAAAAAAAACGTAAGAGTGACAACATAGCCTGTATGCTTGTATACGTGTGTATAGGCTGAAAGCAGAGTCTGATTCCATAGGTCTCACGGTGATTGCTTATCTGGATTTCTTAAGAAGCTTCACAGGTAATTCTGATGTACATCCAAACTCAGAGATGCTGGTTTAAGAGAAATGCCCTTATGTGTTTTGCACATTTCCCCTTCAAAATTGGTATAAGAGGGGTGTCTGGGTGGCTCAGTCTGACTCTTGGTTTCAGCTAAGGTCATGATCTCATGGTTCATGGGTTTGAGCCCTGCGTCTCAGGCTGTGCACTGCCAGTGCAATGCCTGCTTGGGATTCTCTCTCTCTCTGTCTCTCTCTCTCTCCCTTTCTCTCTGCCCTTCCCCCTACTTGTGCTATCTCTCTCAAAATAAATAAACTTTAAAAAATACTGGTATAAGAAAGATAGTAAGTAGCTAACATTCTCTTGGTCCACTTATTGGGAAGAATTATTCAAATATTTCCATTTGATCTTATTGTTATCAGGCTGTTAATAATTATGAGTTATGCAATTAATAGCAATAGCATTTTTTCAAGTGATCAGGCTAAAAATCTTGGAATCATTCTTGACTTCTGTATTTTTTCCCTATCTCAATTCAATGAACCCATTAGCCAATGTTATCTGTTCTCTCTTTAGAGTATGTCTCTAATGCATCCTACCTCTAATGCACCACCATTCTTGCCTGGATTATGGAATAGTCTCCTTACTGTTGTCTCTGCTCCCACCCCTGGGCCCCACAGTCATTTTTTTAATACCATAGTGTGATCCTGTTATGACAAAGCACATCGGGTCACTCCAAATCTTCCAGTGGTCCCCAACTCAGATTCATGGCCAGAGTCTTTCCAATGGCCCACCATCTCTTATGCACAATGATTCCCAGGGAATAGTCTGACCTCCTCTCCTAATATTCTTATCTTTACTTTTCTTCAACTGAACTATCTTCTTTACTGTTTCTAAGCACCCCAGGTACACAGATATATGCCTGCCTCAGGGCCTTTGCATGTGCTATTCTTCTTGCAATGCTCTTCCCCTAAACCTCTGCAGGACTTGTCACCTCACTTCCTTTAGGTCTTTGCTCAGATGCCAGTTCTCAGCAAGGCCTTCCCTGACCACCCCACCCCTCTATAGCACTCTTCTCTGAATTCTCCCCATAACACATATCACCTTGCAACATATTTTATCATTATATACTTATATCATTTACTGTCTATCTCTACTCAATAAAATATAAATTCCACTAGGGCAGAGCTTTGGACTCTTTTGTTTCCTGCTGTGTCTCTTGGTCCTAAAACAGTTCCTGGCATCTGGTAGGTGTTGGTTACATATCTGATGCATGTATGAATGGGAATAAGTGTAAAAGTGTGTGTTTTGTGAGTTAGATAAGGTTGGTGGATTCAATGACTGACTGACAAAGTATACCACTAATAACACATAATAGCAGATAATAGGGATAATAGGGTCTGTTTATTGAGTGACTACTGTGTGCTAGGGGCTGAGTACTTGATATAAACTACCTCAATCCTTACAGTCATTCTCTGAAGAGATGGAAATGGTGCTGGAACCCAGTTGGACTCAACTGGAGGGAGGGAGTGCATGAGTCTGATGTTGGGGGTGGAAGACTCCTTAGAGGTATGTAGCTGGATCCAGTGTCTGAGACGGTGAGGCTCAGGTGGCTTAAATATGCTTGCCCAAGACCACACAGCTAGTAACCGGAAGAGTGAGTACTCAAATCCAGGTCTGTCTGAGTCCAGAGCTCTTCTTATTATGCAGAAGGGAACAACAAAGAGACTGGTAGATGCCTGTAACTCATTCTTTCCAAACCCGAAGAAGAGTAGTGGCCTCTGGGTAGGGTTATCATTTATTGCGAAACCCCAAGGAGCCAAAAGTAGCCCTTTCTTGTTTCTAATTTGGAAAATTCTCAAGAGATTAAGTGGCCCCAGGTCATACCCAGTCTCCAGCCATGTGGTACTTTTGATCCCATAGGATTCATCCTTGGAGGAAAATACAAACTCCTAACATTCCACATGGAAGTTTTCAGAGTCAGACTTGGAGAGTACCTCATCCATCCCTCTCACTTACAGACTCAGCCCAGAGAGAAAAGGGACCTGCTGAGCTGGGGCATATTTGGTCAGAGAGTGCTGGTCTTGTGGTACCCAGTTGAGTCTGCTATGTATTTGCTAGACTGAGGCTGACACTCGTCCATGTCATATTTCCTGACATCAGCCAGTAGCAGCAACAATAGGAAAAAAAGCCATAGAAATAAAGGCACAGTTATGTGTAAATAGCAGGGAAAGACTGGAATGGTTGGGTTTAAGGATGAACATGCTGTGATTGCTACTCCATTCCTTTTGGAATGGGTCCTTCCCACTGTGGTGTTCCGAGCTGGCCCTCCAAGTGCTCAGCCAGCCCAAAGATGTGACGTTCTGATGCACTTTCAGAAAGAGACCCTCACCCCACACCAAATAGATATAATACTTGAAGCAGAAGAAGAAGATGCATTTCAGCCTTCGTCTCATTAACAAACTCAAGGAAAAGCAAAATAATTTACCTTTGTCTTTCTGAGTCACGTTAATAAATTTATTTCAACATCAATCATTATAGATGATATAAGTGGTATAAGACATGCAAATTAGAAGATGCTAGCTCAGTGTGATTTGTGTTTATATAATGACTAAGGTTACCAATTAATTGGAGAAGTACTATTTATAACTGTACCACCCTGATAAATGGGTTATAATGGCTGTTATAACCTACACATTTTTTTTCTTTTTACTCCCAGGAAGCAGAGATATCATTGAAAATATCAATGCACTGGAATAGGCAGACACTGTGAAATAACTCAGTGTGGGGAATGTAAGTCACAAACATGGCTTGCATACGAATTCTTAAATGCTCATCTCAGCACAACTGCTTATAAAATGTATGCAGTCTTCGATGAAATGAATGAAACCCATTACTCAGAGGCATTTGCAGCTTGCAAAAATATCACTCATTCCGAGTCCCTCTCTGAAGTCAGCCAGCAGCAGCTACACCGTGATACACAGCACTGTGATAGTAGCCATGAGACCCTAGGTCCTGTGCTATTTAAGTCCCAATCAGGTTCATGATTAGCGAGATGATGGACATTTCTCTAGTTCCACTAGCCAGAGGCCTCAGAGGCCTTGTTTTATTTGTGATGTACGTGGTGGTTTGGGACCAATGCAGTTGAAATCCGAAGGTCAGGACGCTTATGGGGTAAAAGGGCACAGAGGACAGAGCCTTGGGAGACAGGGTGGCCTTCGTCAAGGGCACAGCTACTAATTGGCCCTGGATGTTTGAGGTGAACCGGTTTCTAGGCCAGGAAAGGAATGCCAGGCCAGTGGACTCCACACAGGTCACAGTGGTCCAGGCTGGCTCAGGGCCACAGAAGGCTCCTACTACCCCCTGACAAGTTGCATTCTGGTGTGAAAACGGCAAGTGCCCTGTGTGGCTCTGACCCCCACCAGGGCCTCTACTTTTGCTTTTTGTTCCCCTTTTGTTGACAGCCATAGACATGGGGCAAGGTGAAAGGTTTCCCAGATGATTTGTAGGATACTCTCTAATGTCTTTTGCAGGCCAGGACGTGTTGAAGCTTGTTGTTTTATCTACCCCTTTGGTCAATGTATGGTGAGAATAATCTCACGTTAATTATAGCTTCTTATAGTTTACACATGATTTGGAAAAAAAACTAAACAAAACAAAAACTAAACAAAACAAAAACTAAACAAAACAAAAACATTCTCTCTTGTTCGTTGAAGTCCCTCGAAGTCACAACGTGAGGGAGCCAGCACATAGATTATTATCCCCATTTGCCAATGAAGAAGCTGATGCCCCAGAAGGAAACTAGTCTAGTTCAAGGCCACAGAGCTAGCATGCAGCACTGTCAGGATGGCCTGGATCTGTCTGACACCTGGTTTCTCATTTCATAGCTCTGCCTTGAGGCTGTGATGCTTCATGGCACACCAAAGCCCTTTGTGCCTTTACATGTTCCAGGAAGTGGCTGTCCACTCACTTTGTGTACTTGGGCATGACTCATTTTGTAGGGTCTGTCAGAAGCTGGCTGTGAGCCCTGGCTGGGAACTTCCAGAACTCTTCTGGACTATCTACAAATCTGGGTTCCTTTTTGCCTTTGCTTTGTAGACATTTCTCTCTGGTTTCAGAAAGGCTACCATAGATGGAGACAGATGACAAAGGTGCCTGCTGGAATATGTTTTGCAACATGAACAAAGTACTTTGGTGAATCACAATGGTGCAAAAAAACTGGGACTCTTGGCGTAAGCTATGCTACAGCCTAAAGATAATTATGAGATGTCAGGTTTTCTAATGACATTAAAAGAGTCAGTATTACTTTTCATTTGTTTGAAGAAATCAGATTGAGTACAGCAGAGATGGGATTTCATTTCATCTATCTTCATTAATGGAGTGCTGCTCTTTAAAGAGAAATGTTAACTGAAGGGAAACCAGAAACTACTTTTATTGCTCAGATGGAAATAAAGACCTGGGTAGACTGGCTATGCATTAGATTGTAATCAACAGTGAATCATAAAGATTCATGCTAAAAGACTCACAGTTGTAATCTAATTAGCTTTCTTATTGTTTGGAGAGATTAATTTAGAGCTAGTGCAAGAAATGCAGAATGGTACATGTCTAGGAGATCTGTCAGCTCCTGTCTCCAGTCTAGAGAATGTGAAGATTAAATCTCAATGTGCTAATGCCAGTGGTGACCCAAGGACAAAAATATGCAAGCTGTGTGGCTCTGGCCATCAAATAACTCACTGAGTGGAGGAGGAGCCTGGTGTCCTGGCATGATCCCCGGTGTGGTACCCAAGCATCACTGGATTGGGTTCTCAACTACTACTAAAGAACCTTTCTAAGCCTCAGCTTCGTCATGTGCACCAAGAGAACAAGGTCTTGCACAACTGCTGAACTGACTAGAAACAATGCATGTAGAATGTGTAGTGCCCAGCAGGTGCTCCGTAAAGACAGAAATTATTGCTGTAACTTGCTTTCAGAAGGCTGGTTGGTCTGCAGAGACTGTCACAATGCATAAGGCATCTATGCACAATGCATAGGAAACTCCACTTGTGGCCTGCCTGCGGGCACCATCTTGGAATCCTGGAGTCTATATGGGCTCTCAAGTGCAGTCCCATTCTTTTGTCTACTCTGTTTTGCAATGATTTGCCTAGCATTTGCAAAACTGTTTTTGCAAGATGTAACTGAAACATCCTGAGATGTCTTCCAAATTTGTTGTTGACAAATGATCTTGGGTGGCACCTTTCCATTCCGTGGCTAAATGAACCCAAGAAGCACTAATTGCCTTGAAGTTAATAAAGACTTTATTGGCTTCAAATAATTGGTGTTTGTTTGGCTGCTATGATTATAGTTATCACACACTCTCTACATAATGTAAGCTGGCAGAAGTTTCTACCTTTTACAAGTTTTAAATCCCAATAGAATTGACAGAAATAGCTATAACCACAAATTGGTTTGCAATTTTCCTCTTTCTTCCTAGCAAGTCCTGTATGGTTATATTATGAACCTTGCTTCACACAAACTGCTTGTGACTTTTATGGCCCTTTTGTGATCTAAATGGCTATCTCATAAGATATTCCACTGCAGCATCTTTTTCAATTGCTTTTACAGTGAAATGCCCTTGCGGAGAGTTCTGGGGACCATTTCACACTCTTATGGTATTGATTTGCTAAACCTGATGATAGGTTTATATTTAAGATACAGTCTTGTATATAAACAGAGTGGGAAGCTTATGAAAAACAGAGCCAAGGCTTCCATTGAGGGGGTTTTGGACACCATCTCAATGTTCTGGAAGTGCAAGTTAACAGTGAATACATAAAAACATCATAATGCCATTTGTTCAGTCTACTAAAGTAGGGAGTTTGGTGGTGCTTTTGTTATAAACATGTCTCATGACACTCCACAAGAGAAGCCAACATCTGGCTGGAATGCAGAATGTGTGGTATCTCTTGCCTGTGACTGAATGGCTGTTTAGTGCTCAAACTCATAACTAAACACAAGAGACTAGTTAGAAGCCCCTTGTCTGCGGTCCAGCCTTCACTTAGCTTTGTTCATGTGCTGCGGACTGCAAGGT